>VMDO01025106.1:0-28722 GCA_007922755.1 Pedetes capensis | reverse complement strand
AAAAAATCAAAAAGGAAATCACAAAATAGCTTGAGAAGAATAAAAATGAAAATACAGAATAAAAAAGCTTATGGAATGTGGGTAAAGTTCTGTTTAGAGGAAACATAGTATTAAATGTCTACATTAAGAAAGAAGAAAGATCTGAAATCATTAATGTTACTTCTCATCTAAAGACTGGGGAAAATGAAAGATCAAAATATACTTAAAACAAGCAGAAGGAAGAAAATTTTAAAACACTAAAACAAAGATAAATAAAATGTTGTTGTTAGGTGCCACCGAGTAGAGTCCGACTCTTAGCAACCCTATGTACCGCAGATGGAAACACTTTCTGAGTCTGTGCCAGGCACATGATCTTATTTGTGTTTAAGCCCATTGTTGCAGACACTGTGTCAATCTATCTGGTGGAGGGAATAATCCCAAAACAATCAACAAATCTGAGAAACCCTTAAGTAGATCAACTAAGAACAAAAGAGAAGAGACTCAAATTATTACAATCAGAAATAGGAAGGAATGGAAACATTGCTACCAATTTTACAAAAATTCAAAGGATTACTAGAAGATATTGTAAATAGTTGTAGACCAACACACTAAAAAGTCAAGATAAAATGAACAACATCTCAGAAACACAAAATCTAACAAGATTGTGTCTTGAAGAAATACAAAGTCTGAACAGATCTATACCAAATAAAGAGAAAAAATAAAAAATCAAAACAAAATATCAGGAACAGATGATTTTATTGGAAAATTTTATAGTTACCATTGTTAGGTGCAATTGAGTCTGGCCCAACTCACAATGATCTTATCTACAACAGAAGGAAACACTGCCAGACACTGTGCCAGGCACATGATCTTATTTATGTTTAAGCCCATTGCTACAGCCACTGTGTCAATCCATCTGGTTGAGGGTCTTCCTTTTTTTCGTTGACGTGCCACTCTCCCATACATCATGTCCTTCCCCAGGGATTAGTCCCTCTTGACAACATGTTCAAAATACTTTGAGACACAGTCTAACCATCCTTGCTTCCAAGGAGCACTCTGTTTGCATGTTGTCTAGCATGAATCTTTTGGTTCTTTTGACAATATATGATATATTCAATATTCACCTCCAGCACTATAATTCAAAAGCATCAATTCTTCTCCTGTTTCCCTTATTCAATGTCCAATTTTCACAAGCAGATGATGGGACTGAAAATATCATGACATGAATCAGGTGCACCTTCATCTCCAATGTAACATCTTTACTTTTGAACACCTTAAAGAGTTATTTTGCAACAGCTTTTCCCAATGCAATGTGTCTTTTGATTTCTTGACTGCTGTGTCTGTGGGTGCTGATTGTAGAATCAAGCAAAACAAACTCTTGGACAACCTCAATCTTTTCTCCATTTATCATGAAGTTGCATACTGACCCAACTGTAAGGATTTTTTGTTTTCTTGAGTTGAGGCACAAACTGTAGGCTGTTCTTTGATCTTCATCAGTAAATGCTTCAAATCCTCTTCACTTTCATCAAGCAAAGTTGTGTCATCTGCATAATGCAAGTTGTTATTGAATCTGTCTCTAATCCTGATGCCACGTTCTTCTTCATAAAGTCCAGCTTTTTGGATTATTTGCTCAGCATAGAGATTGAAGAGTTAGAGTGAGAGGATATATCCCTATTGCATAACTTTCCTGAATTTAAACTAAGCAGTGTTTCCTTGCTCTGTTTGAATTACTGCCTCCTATTCCATGTACAGATTCCTTATGAGTACAATTAAGTGCTCTGGCATTTCCATTCCCAATGTTATCCATAATTTGTTGTGATCCACACAGTCAAATGACTTTGAATACTCAATAAAACATAGATAGGCATCTTTTGGTATTGTCTGCTTTCAACTAGCATCCATCTGACTTTAACAATGATGTCTCTGGTTCCACCCTCTCTTCTGAATTCTGGCTTGATTTTCTGGCAGTTCCCTGTCACTATACTGCTGCAATCACTTTTGAACGGTCTTTAGCAAAATTGTCCTCACGTTCCATCCACATTGATGCAAATGACAAAATTTTATTCCTTTTTATAAATGAATAATATTTCATTGTGTATATATACCACATTTTCTTTATCCATTCATTTGAGATGAACACTGTGGGGCTAGTGGTGCAGCTCATTGTTAGATCAGTTGCACAACAAGCATGAGGCCCTAGGTTTAACCCCCAGTACTGGAAAAAAATAAAATAAGGAAGAGATGGACACTTTGGTTTATTCCAAATCTTGGCTCTTGTGACTAGTGCTGTAATAAATGTAGGAATTCAGGTGTCTCTTTGATATAATGATTTCATTTCCTCTGGATATAAGTCTCTATACTGTTTTCTGTAGTGACTATAGCAGTTTACATTTTCGCCAAAAGTTTATGAGTTCACCTTTATCCACATCAAAGAAGAAATATGATGTCATCTTTATGGTTGCTCCTCTCAACATGCTATCTTTTTTCTATGCCTACTTTTAGATTCTCTCCTTATCAATGGTTTTGAGCAACTGATTATGATGTGCCTTGCTATAGTTTCCTTCATGATTCTTGTTTGATTTTGTTGAACTTCTGGGATATGGGTTGGTTTATAATTTTAATAAATTTGAAAAGTTTTCAGCAATTATTTCTTCAACTATTTTTATGTTACCACTTATCTTTCTTATTCTTTGAGAACTCTAATTCCATTCACATAAAGCTGTGTGAAGTTGTGCCACACTCCATGGCCTCTATATTCTTTTATTTTATTATTATTTTCATGTTTCTTTTGGTGGTTCAGTTTATATATATATACATATATATATATATATATATATACACACATATATATATATATACACACATACATATATATATATATATATATATATATATATATATATATATATATAATGTAGTTGTTCTTGTAAGGCGCCATACAGTTGGATCCAACTCATAGTGACCCTAAGTACCAAAAAATGAAATACTATCCAATTCTGTGCCATACACATGATCTTTTAATGTTTGAGCCCATTGTTGCAGTCACTGTGTTTCTTTTCATTTTGAGTCTTGTCACCTGAGCAAAAGGAGATCTTGTAGGGCACTGCCTAGAAAGGCAGTTTGCCCTGGGGCCTGTCTAGGTCCACATGGGGGTCTGAGGCTCTTTCCCCAGGCAGTAACCTTTGCCGTACATCTGGGAACTCCTGGATGTGGAGCTTCCAAAGATGGTGCTGGCATCCAACTCCCCTCCTCAGACCCCACAACATCTGATTGGCTCTTTCCAAACCATCAAACGGCTCCTGATTGGACAATTCAGGAACCACCCCCAATTGGTCCTTTTTACAAACCCATATTTGCATGTCTCTCCTGATTGGCCAAGGCCCGTATGAAGTGGCAATCTCTGATTGGTCCCTGGGTTGCCTCTGAAGGGGATATAAGGCGGTGCATGGAGCAGTCAGGGTCCATTCCACCAACTGGAACACATGAAACAATAAAGAGCTGTGTTGAGCTGAGAACTTGGAGTTGGTGTCTTCACTGGAAGAAAGAAGCAAGGAGCCACCATGGGCATAAACCTCCAAGCTGTCCTCAGGGACTGGTGGAGTAGCCATGGGCATAAGCCTCCTCTCCAGAAGAGGTGGTTCTCCAGCCCTGGGATCACCCTCACCAGACAGCAGGTCTTTGGTAGCTGGTTCCTGCTCATGGCAGCAGCGAGCCCAGCAGCAGGACAATGCCCCACAAGATCCCAGGGGCTTTACTCCACTCACATCATTAAGGTCGGCTCTACTTTGAGGAGGCAATTCTTGCACAGAGGCAATTCTTCCAGATTGAAGGGCTCATTCTCTGCCACTAGATTTGATAGTGCTTCTCTGCTATTCATAGGGTTTTCAATGGCTAATTGTATCAGGAGTAGGCTGCCAGGTCCTTCTCCCTAGTCCTAGTCTGGAAACGTAGCTGAAACCTGTCTATGATGGATGGCCTTGTTGGTATCTATAATATCAGTGGAATAGCTTTCAGCATCACAGCAACACTCAAGCCCCCACAGCACAACAAAACGGGGGATAGAAGGGTTAGTGGAGGAAATGTTTATGTTTTAAGTAATCAGTTCAACTTAACCTTGTATATGGTTCAGTATAATTTCTCTAAGATGTAAGAGAAAAAAATATGGTAGTGAAGTATAGAATGCCATTAAATTTGCTACTTGGAATTACTGCCTCAGTTACTTATTTTCTGTTATATGTGGTAAATTATCTACAGCCATAACACCCTGGCATCTAATCCTAACTGATTTTGGAAGCTAAGCAAGGTCTGGCCTGGTTAGTGCTTGGATGGGAGATCACCTGGGAATATTGGGTGCTGTAGGTTTAGGAAAGGACCCAGCAGCTGACTTCCAAAACAATCAATCATCAAAAACCCTGTGAATAGCAGAGCAGCACAGACAGAGTGCTGAAAATGGCACAGTGATGGGTAGTGTTTTGTTCTGTTGTACACAGGGTTGCTATGAGTCAAACAACATGTGGTAAATTGGTACTGGATTACATGCAATACCTGTAAAGATACTGATCTGCTTTTCTTATAGTATAGGATGATCTAGAATTCATAGACTCATCAGAAAAATAAAACTTCTATCCACCTGTAACAAATAAGAAAGGAAATGCAAATACTCTATGCACACTTTTTAATTTATTAAGGCCTTCACATCAGCTGTAAAACCACCATAATGCAATCTCTGGAGTTAGTATGATTTTCTAATATTTACTCAGGGTTAATTCATTCTTTCTGCCTTTATTGGTCTTGTGAGAGCTGAGGTCTCTACGCCAGATGCTTAGCTAATCTTTCCCTCATTGCCTGGTTTATTGGCAGAATCACTACTATAGATGTAATTTTTTTCAGGCCAAATCTGATGAACTTATTTTGAAATGACACTTATGTTATTAGTGACATATCTTACACTTAGAATAAAATTAAATACTCTACATTCATTGAATAATAATAAAGATTTACCATTAATGTTGTTTTCTACATTGCAAACTAATTCTGGTGGGAAAGCTAAGAAAGTCAGAAACGTAGACAAATAGGACAGAGTTAAATTAATAAAGGATTATGATATCTGACATATTGAATACGTTCCAAGATATATGTTTAATGGTATGCTAATGCCATTTAGGATAACAAATATTCTTAGAGGAAGTATTCATCAGTTATTAATATAATATCATATTTTTCTGAAATGACATTATATTCAATGAAAAGACATAAAATTGGTAGTAACTTGTTTTTTCACTGCTGGAGGTTGAATCCAGGGTTTCACACATGATTGGCAAGTGCTCCAAAACTATGCCACACCCTGAGTCCCTTTTTCACCTTTTGAGACAGCTACTTGATCTGGCTGCCTCAGGCCTAAGACTTACCATCCTCCTGTCTAAGCCTCTTCAGTTGCTTGGATTACAAGTGGGTGCCACAGTGTTTGGCTCACAAATTGGTGATAATTTTCATACCTTTCTAATGAAATTTCATTAATATTAAATGTATAATAAAAATAAAATCTACTCATCAATCTGCAAGTACCTTTGTGAAGATTTTGCATTAATCTCCATTTGATAACAAATTTGGAAACTAAGAAAATGATAGTATCTTTGAATATCTAGAAGATAAAGGACTTAAAAACAAATAAAAGATGGTGATCAAAATGAAACTTTAGAGTTTCACGCACTCTTTCAAGTCCTGTGTGCCTTCTTTAAGTGTCTAAAGTATATGATTTGGTTTCATGAGGAGAATGACCTTACCATTTATATTGCTACAGCCAAATTGGTAATTAAAACTAGTTTTATTAACTGTGGATAAGATTCAGACCCCACATGTCTGTCAGTTTGCCATGCTGTGGAGACTTATGTGTTACTCTGAAGCTGAAAGCTATGGCACCAGTATCTCCAATACCAACAAGGTCACCTATGGTGGACAGGTTTCAGCTGAGCTTCCAACTAAGGTAGATTATGGAGTAGGACCTGGCAAACCACTCCCAAAACAAGTAGCCATTGAAAACCCTATGAATACCAAAGAAACACTGCCATAAATACTGCCAGAAAATGAGTGCCCCAGATTGGAAGACACTCAAAAGACTACTGGGGAAGAGCTGCCTACTCAAAATAGAGTTTACCTTGATAATGGAAATGAAGTAAGGCCACAAGGACCTCAATTTGCTTATGTGACATGACTCGAGATGAGGAGAAACAACTGTAAACATCCATTAATAATTAGAACATGCAATGTACCTAGTATGAATCTAGGGAAATTAGAAATCATTAAAAGAGAAATTGACATTGACAAAAACATTGACATTCTAGGCATCAGTGAGCTTAAATGGACTGGCATGGGCCATTTTGTCAGATAATCATGTGGTCTACTATGCTGGGAATGATAAACTAAAGAGACACGGGGTTGTATTCATCATGAAAAAGGCATCTCAAGATCTGTACTGAAATACAATGCTGTCAATGATAGAATAATATCCATACACCTACAAGGAAGGTTAGTTAATATGACTATTATTCAAATTTATGCACCTACCACTAAGGCCACAAATGAAGAAAGGGAAGACTTCTACCAGCTTCTGCGATCTGAAATAGATCAAACATGCAATCAGGACATATTGATAATTACTAGTGACTGGAATGCAAAGGTTGGAAACAAAGAAGAAGGCTCAGTAGTTGGAAACTATGGTATTGGTGACAGAAACAATGCTGGAGATCATATGATAGAATTTTGTCAGACCAATGACCTTTTCAATGCAAATACATCTTTTCACTAACATAAACAGTGACTATACACATGGACTTCACCAGATGGAACAGACAGGAATCGAATTCACTACACTTGTGGAAAGAGACGATGAAAAAGCTCCATATCAATTGTCAGAACAAGACCAGGTACTGATTACGGGTCAGACCATCAATTGCTCATATGCAAGTTCAAACCGAAACTGAAAAAGTTAGAACAAGTGTACAAGAGCTAAGGTATGACCTTGAGTATATCCCACCTGAGTTCAGAGACCACCTCAAGAACAGGTTGAATGCATTAGGCACAAATAATAGGAGACCAGATGAGTTGTGGCATGACATCAAAGATATTATTCATGAAGAAAGCAAAAGGTTATTAAAAAGACAGGAAAAAAGAAAAGACCAAATTACATGTCAAAAATGACTCTGGAACTTGCGCTCCTAAAGTAAAAGGAAGACATGATGAAGTTAAGGAACTATACAGAAGATTTCAAAAGGCAGCTCGAGAAGACAAAAACAAGTATTATAATGACATGTGCAAAGACCTGGAGTCAGAAAACCAAAAGGGAAGAACACACTATGTTTTACAAGTTTAAGGAATTAAAGAAAAAATCCAAGACTTGAGTGTCAATAGTGAAAGAGTCTACGGGGAAAATATTAAATGATGCAGGAAACATCAGAAGAAGTTGGAAGGTATACACAGAGTCATTATACAAAAAAGAATTGGTAGAAAACCATTTCAAGAGGTTGCATATGAAGAGGAACCAATGGTGTTGAAGGATGAAGTACAAGCTACCTTGAAGGAACTGGTGAAACACAAGTCTCCAAGAATTGATGGAATGGTGGGATTGTTTGGACTTGAATCCATGACCCTCTGCATTGTGTAGTGCAACTGGGTACCCCAACACTGCACCTGGCAAGAGACTGAAGCCAGGGAACAGAGCATCACACACAGGAGTAAAAACAAGGAAGGCTTATTTACAGAGATAAGGAAGGGACAGGTAGTTGGGTAAGGGAAGGGCGATGAGGGAGGAAGGCACTCAGCTGTAATTCCTGCCACTGGGTCAGGGACTCCCAGGTGTTGTTGATAGTCTGGTCCGCAGTCTTCACCACTTCAGAGGCCCTGACTAAGCTTGATTCTCAGAGGCTTGCCTCTGAGACTCTTGCCTCTCGAAGCACTCAGTCCATTGGGTGAGGATTAGACGAACAGGAGAAGATCCTATGGATGCAGGCAGGTAGAGGCAAGAATGGAGGTAGGCTGGATAAAGGATGAAGGCAGGCTAAGGGTAGGCTGAAGGCTAGATGAGGCACATGAGTGTGAGCCTCTGATCCTTAAGGGACCAGAGGACTGAGTGAGCTCTTCTTCAATGGAGTTCAGAAGGCTGTTGGGCTCTGTGGTCAGGGGTTTATATTCCCTTAAGCCAACTGTCATCCAACAGTCAAGAAATGACAGCCGGCCCTTCAGGGAAAGACTCGAGGGCAGCATGAGGGCAAGGGCTCAACCAATGAGGAGGCAGATGGGGCTCAACCAATCAGGCCTCAAGAAAACCTGAGCTGGCAAGCACTATCTTGGCCTACTCCATGGGAGGTGGGGAGAGTGAGGTACCTGGATGTGGGGCAAAGTTCAGTTGCCCTGGAGGACTGAGGTCAGTCCTCCAAGAGGACTAGATGGGCTCCTGGGACACACCATATTTGGGTACACTCAATCCCCCTAGGTATTCCCAACAATGGAATACCAATAGAGATGTTTCAACACACAGATGCAGCACTGGAGGTACTAACATGTTTAGGCAAACACATTTGGAAAACAGCTACCTGGCCAAGTAACTGGAAGAGATCCATATTTGTGCCTATTCTCAAAAAAAGGGATCCAACAGAATGTGGAAACTATCAAACAATATAATTAATATCAGACACAAGCAAAATTTTACTAAAGATTATTCAAAAATGACTGCAGTAGTATACAGACAGGGAACTGCCAGAAAATCAAGCTGGATTCAGAAGAGGGCAAGGAATCAGGGACATCATTGCTGGTGTCAGATGGACATTAGCCAAAAGCAGAGAATATCAGAAAGATGTCTTGTTGTTGTTGTTACGTGCCGTCGAATTGGTATCTGACTCATAGCGACCCTCATAGGGTTTTCAATGGCTGACTGTTTTCGGGATTGCCTTGGAAGTGGATTGCCAGGCCCTTCTCTCATTTTTGCGGTGCTGGGAATTGAACTCGGGACCTCATAGACTGCACTGCAGTGCTCTACCAACCGAGATAAATACCAGTCCCAGAAAGATGACTACCTATGTTTTATTGACTATGTAAAGACATTTGACTGTGTGGATGATAAGAAATTATGGATAACACTTCAAAAAATGGGAATACCTCAACACCTAATTATACACATGAGGAATCTGTACATGAACCAGGAGGCATTTGTTGAAATAGAAGAAGGAAATACTGCCTGGTTTAAAGTTGAGAAAGGTGTGCATCAGAGCTGTATACTTTCACCATATCTCTTCAATTTATATGCTGAGCAAATAATCTGAGAAGCTGGACTTTATGAAAAAGAACATGGCATCAGGATTGTAGGAAGACCGATTAATAACCTATGTTATGCAGATGACACAACTCTGCTTGCTGAAAGTGAAGAGGATATGAAACATTTACAGGTGAAGATCAAAGAGCATAACCTTCAGTATGGATTGCGGCTAAACATTGAGAAAACAAAAATCCTTACAACTGGGTCAGTATGCAACTTCACAATAAATGGAGAAAAGATTGAGCTTGTCCATGATTTTGCTTTACTTGCTTCTACAATCAACATCCATGGAAGCAGCGGTCAAGAAGTCAAAAGACGCATTGCTTTGGGAAAATCTGTGGCAAAAGATTTTTTTTGTTGTTGCTTTTTTACGGTACTGGGGGTTGAACCTAGGGCCTTGCACCTGCATGCTTTCCAAGTGCTGGACCACTGAGCTGCACCCCCAGCCCCTATTTTTTTTTTTTTTTTTTGAGACAGGTTCTCTCTAAGTACGCAGACTGCCTCTGGTCTCCAACTTGCGTTCCTCCCACCTCCACCTCCTGAGCCGCTGGGATTACAGGAGTGTGCCACTGCACCCAGCTGGCAAAAGATCTTTTTAAAGTATTGAAAAGTAAAGATGTCACATTGAAGACATTGGTGCACCTGACTCACGCCATGGTATTTTCAGTTGCATCATATGGTTGTGAAAGCTGGACATTGAACAACGGAGACAGGAGAAGAATTGATGCTTTTGAATTATGGTGTTGCAGATGATTATTGAATATACCATGGACTGCCAGAAGAACTAACAGATCTGTCCTAGGAGAAGTGCAACTAGAGTGTCCTTGGAAGCAAGGATGGCTAGACTGAATCTTACATATTTGTACATGTAGTCAGGAAGGACCAATCCCTGGAGAAGGGCACTGTGTTTGGGAGAGCAGCGGGTCAATGAAAAAAAAAAAAAAGGAAAACCTCCACCAGATGGATTGACACAGTGTCTGCAACAGTGGCCTTAAATATAAATAAGATCATGTGCCTGGCATAGAATTGGGGAGTGTTTCAATCTGCTATGAGTCGGACGTTACTCACCGGCACCTAACAACAACAAAATTCAGAAGTTAACATATTGTCTTAGCTCATTCAGAGTGATATAACAAAATACCATATATTGTGCATGTTACAAACAACAGAAATTTATTTCTTATAGTTCTATAGAGTAGAAAGTCCAATTTCAAGGGGCCATCAAATTCATTGTCTGGTGAGGGCCTGTTTCCTCATTCAAATACAGCACCTTCTAACTGTGTCCACACATGATAGAAATCCCAGGCTAGCTGTCTGGGGTTTCTTTAATAAGGGCACTAATAAAAACCACCATTCATGAGTGCTCTGACTCCTCGTCCTCATCACCTCCCAAAGTCCACATCTCCTAGTACATCACTTTGGGGATTAAGAGTTAAACATACTAGTTTTGATATAATACAAGCATTAAGTCCATAACACATATTGAATGAAGGATCAAATTTTTCTTTCCGTTTTTACTAACATCTTGATCTAAAACACTTCTAGTTGCTGGCCAAAAAACTTCATTTTTAAAAAGATGAGAAAAGATATTCCATAGAAGAGGCGAAATCTGCCCCTTAGTGGAAAGTTTACAGAAGACATACACCAAAACAGTCTTTAGAAAGCCTCTCTCCCAACTCTTACTCACTGAAATTTTCACTCTTGACTCAATGTCATCTTCTCTAAATTAATTCCTGACACACTCTTAAGAGAGATCTTAAAACATATTTAGAATGCTCACCTACTAGCCCAACTGTTAACTGCTTGGATTTTTACATCACCAGTGATTTTTTCCTCCATCTACTGCCAAAATATATATAAACAAAGAATGTCTTAAGTCTCAGCAGTCCAGTCACTAACCACAACCTTCCACCTTCCATATAATTCCATCTACACATGAGTTTTGTTCCCTTGATCTCTTTGTGTTTTCCCAGTTTACATTGTATGCTGGGGATGATAAAAAATGTTTACACATTTTAAGAGATGTTGTATCTATGTATTACTTTTCAAAGTTAAATTGAATTATGGTAGCAATGTGAGTACAAAATTTACTCAATAGATGGCATTGGTCAAATGAGTGTAGGCATGCAATGCATTCTTAAAGCAGCAAAAGGGAAATTTTCATCCCAAGATATGTACACACTTTTGGCACCTTCTGTATATTGAGGGCTGATCATGTGGCAGAGAGAGCCTCAAATATATACATTATTTTATTTAATTCTCATAGGAACCCTATACATTGGAGAGGTACAAATATTACCCCATTTTTACAGAAGGGATTAAGTTATAGGGAGTTCAAACAGGCAGTAATTGGCAAATTTGGGTTTGAATAATGACTTTGTTTTTATTGGTGGTGGTGGTGTTTTTGTTTGTCTTGGTTTTGGTTCTTGTTTTACAGTGCTAGAGATCCAACCAGTGATATAGACATTGTGCAAGCACTTAACCAAGGAGTTACATTCTTATTCTTGAATTTTGCCTTTCTAGTCATTCTAATGAATGTTTAATTATAACATATACTACATTACCCCTCCATGCTGTCCTTACCAATACACTTTCACTTTTTCTTATTCCTTTCAGAGAAAATTCAAATACAGGATATTCTCTTTAGGATAATAATTCAGCTTCAATGGCTGAATATAAGAACAGATTTCCTCTTACTTCACTATGAAAATTAAGGTGTGAAGTTATAATTTGCATAAGCATCTATCTATCTACAAATTTATCCATATCTACAACATCCCAATTAATATACATTCCTGCAGACTTGAAAATTATTTCTCTGCTCCTGTCCAAGGACATCCTACCTACATTAAGTTTTTCTTTAAATAAATGACAAAAGATTGATGGACATTGTTGTTTTATTTCCTCTTAGGTCACTACCCAAACTTGGCTGTCCTCCATGTCTACAGCTAAGCTTTATGTAAGAACAGTCTTCATACAATACTTTTGCTTCCTTACAGTTCCCTGGCTTCATAATGTGTTGTGATTTTGTTTCTCATTTCACTATTCCATTAAAACTGATCGAAAAAAAACTCACCAATAATCCCTTCATTATCAAATCCAATGGGTATTTCCTATATATCTAATGGTTCTCTTTCTTTTACTTGACATGGATGATATCTTCATTAATTTTTCTTCCTTAGATTATGTGATCCCTGAACTCATGTGATTTCTTCTCATATTTCTCTGACAATTATTTTTTTTTGTAAATTCTTCTTCATTGTCTAGTCCAAAAAGGTCAATTCAGAGATAAATAAATGCACATGCTATCATGTCACTTGCCTACAACCATATCACTGTGGCGTCCAATCCCATCAGATCTCGGATGCTAAGCAGGGTCAGGCCTGGTTAGTACTTGGATGGGAGACCACCTGGGAAGAGCAGGTGCTGTAGGCTTGGGAAAAGGACCCAGAAACCCACCCCCAAAAATCAATCTGCCATTGAAAACCCTATGAATAGCAGAGAAGCACTGACAATAGTGTTTCACCTGTTGTACATAGGATCACTATGAGTTGGACATTGACTCAACAGCACCTAACAACAGCAACAATCATGTCACTATAGAGAATGGGTCTCTAATTCAAGGATTTCATATTATTTTATCATTTATTATTCTCTGTTTAATTGAATGCCTCCTTCATAAGCTTGTGAACTCCTTCAACGATCGTCTAACTCTCACATGGTGCCTGGCAAACAGTAAGGCACTAAATGCTGATTAATAGAACTAATTTACTTACTTTCAAAGCTTTGGATAAATTGGAGCATGTTTTTTGTGTAAGTTATATGCTGAGTATCATTTCTCATTTCCATTGTCTTAAACTCTATTATCAACCTTTCACTTATCTTAACACATTCAATTCTTATAAAAACCTGTGAATTAGGTAATAAATGTGCAATCAATTTCACTTTATATATAAATAAGGACTTAAGAAAGTAGGATAATATATCCATGGTGACATAACTAATAAATACTGACCAAAAACCTAGATAACTTTCTTTGCATGTTTTTCTAATCCTCATTTGCTGTTTCCAGAATCATTACTCCATTGTTATTTTTCAAATCATAATACTCACAAGAGCAAGACACTTGGCCCATATTCCAGATTCAAAGTAGCATGTTGTTGTTAAGTGCTATCGAGTCAAGTCTGAATAATAGTGACCCTATGTATAACAGAACAAAACACTACCTGACACTGTGCCAGGCCCATGACCTTGTTTATGTTTAAGCCCACTGTTGCAGCCACTATGATAGTCCATCTAGTTGAGGGTCTTTCTCTTTTTTGTTCAACTACTACTCTCCCAAATATAATGTCCTTCTCCAGGGATTGTTTCCTCCTGACATGTCCAAAATACTTCAGATACAGTCTAGCCATCCTTGATTCCAAGGAGCACTCTGGTTGCATGTCTTCTAGAATGTATCTGTTCATTCTTTTGGCCTTCCATTATCTATTCAATGTTTGTATCCAGTACCATAAGTCAAAAGCATCAATTTTTCTTCTGTCCCCTTTATTTACTGCCCAACTTTCAAAAGCATATGATATGACTAAAAACATCATGATATGAGTCAGGTACACTTTCATCTTCAATGTGACATTTTTACTTTTCAACACGTTAAAGAGGTGTTTTGCAACAGCTTTGCCCAAGGAAATGTGTCCTTTGATTTCTTGACTGCTGTATCAGTGGGTGTTGGTTATAGAACAAAGTCAAGTAAAATATTGGACAACCTCAATCTTTTCTTCATTTATCATGAAGTTGCTTACTGACCCAGTTGTAAGGATTTTTTTCTTGATGTTGCAGTGCAATCCATAGTGAAGGCTGAGTTCTTTGATCCTTATCAGTAAATGCTTCAAATTCTCTTCAATTTCAGCAAGAAAAGTTGTGCCATCTGCATAAGTCAAGCTGTTAATGAATCTTTCTCCAATCCTGATGTCACATTCTTCTTCATAAAGTCCAGCTTCTCAGTTTATTTGCTTAGTATAGAGATTGAAGAGATACAGTGAAAGGATATAGCCCTGATACCCACCTTTCCTGACTTTAAACCAAGCAATGTTTCCTTCCTCTGAACAACTGCCTCCTCATCCATGTACAGATTCCTCATGAACAGAATTAAGTGCTCTTGTATTCCCATTCTTCACAATGTTATCCATAATTTGTTTTGATCCACACAATCTAATGTCTTTGCATATTCAAGAAAACATAGACAGACATCTTTCTCATATTCTCTGCTTTCGCCTAATATCTACCTGACCTCAGTAATGATGTCGCTGTTTCTACACTTTCATTTCCAGCACTATATCTGACAGTGTTTTTGCTATTAATAGAGTTTTCAATGGCTAATTTATTTCAGGAGTGGGTTAGCCACATATTTCTCCCTAGTCTGTCTTAGTCTGGAAGCAAAGCTTAAACTTGTCCACCATGAGGGGCCCTGGTGGTATCTGAGATACTGGTGGCATAGCTTTTACCATCGCAGCAACATGCAAGCCCCCACAGTATGGGAAACTGACAGACAAGATCAAAGTATCTAGGAAATATAAATAAAAGCAAGAAGTGAAAAAAACAGGCTAACTATACATGAAATGCCATGTATATTACAAAAATTAGATCACTTGTTTTTGACTATGCTTTTAAAAGCAAATTTTAGTCCACAATGTGACCATAAGTGTACAAAATTTCAAATCAACTACAAACCAAAAATTTCAAAGACCAGAACCAAAAATACTAAAGAGTGGATACTAAGGTACTATTGAATTATATGTCTCTGAAATTTTCTAGTTCTAAAAATGTCCTAAACACAATTTAGAATATTAAACTTTAAAGCATATATACTAAAGTAATTGCATGTTAAAGATTAGTGATAACTACTAAACTGTTCATTAGCTTTAGGAGGTGCCTCATAAATGAACTAAAACTTAGTAAGAAATGTTAAAGAAGATGCCTTTTCAAAAACACTTTTAGAGCTAATAAACAAATTCAGTAAAGCGGCAGTACACAAAATCAACACATAAAATTTAATTGCATCCCAGCCAGGTACTGTGGCTCTCTCCTATAATCCCAGCAATTTGAGAGGCTGAATCAGGAGGATCACAAGTTCCAGGCTACAGGCAGCCTTTGCAACTCAGTAATGCCCCTTCTGAAAATTAAAAGTAAAGGAAGGTCGAGGGTACAACTCTATAGTAGAGCACTTGTCCAGTATGGGCAAGGCACTAGATTCAACCCCCTAATACTGAAAAAAAAAATAACTGCATCTAAAATACTAACAAGAACTATCTGAAAAAAAAAATAAAAAGCAATTCAGTCTATATCACCAAAAAGCATAAACTACTTAGGAATAAATTTAACAGATAGGATTAAAGATCACTAGCTGAAAATCATAAAACATTGATGGAAGAAATTAAAGATGTAAATAAATGAAAAAATGGCTCATACTTTATAAAATGGAAGAATTAACATTGTTAAAACTTTGGATTAGTTCATTTTCTGTTACTATAATGAATTACCTGTGACAAGCTAAGTTTATAAGGAAAAGAGAATTATTAGCTCAGTTTTAGAGGCTGAGCTGAAAGTCCAAACAGCACTGTGAAGGCCCTAGCAAGAGTTCTCTTTGGCTGTTTCCTCATTGTGTATGGCAATATTCGGAGTACATGGGAAGAGAGATTACATCATCCAACAGGAAGCAAGAGAGCCTGGGATCCCACAATCCCTTCCTAGGCTAGACCCAATGACCTAAAAGCCTCCCACCAGCCTCCAACTCTAAAAAGTTTCATCACCTCCTAAATTGGTACACAGAGGATGAAGCTTCCAACATATGAGACTTTGGGTAACACACCTAAGCCATAAACAAACCATAGCAATGTCTGTATTACCAAAATTAATTTAGAGTTTCATGGTAATCCCTAGCAAATGCCAATATCATTTTCCATAGAAATAAAAAAGAATAATTTAAAAATTCATATTGAACCACAAAAGACCCCAAGTAGCCAAAGAAATCTTAAACAAGAACAACAAAACGAGAGACACCACACTTCCTGTTTCAAGATATATTACAAAATTATGTTGTTTTTAGGTGCTGTCAAGTCAGTATCCAACTAAGAGTGACCCTACATACAACAAGAGAAACAGTATTACTAGTGCTTCTCTGCTATTCATAGGGTTTTCAGTGGCTAATTGTTTTGGGGGAGTGGATTCCTGGGTCCGTCTCCCAAGCCTACAACACCTGGTGTTCTAAGGTGGTCTCCCATCCAAGTACTAACCAGGACTGACCCTGCATAGCTTCCGAAATCTGACGGGATTGAACGCAATTGTGGTATGGCTGCAGTCTACAAGAGTATAGTAATCAAAATAATGTGGTACTGGCATAAAAGCAGGCATAACGACAATTGGAATAGAATAGGGAGCTCAGAAATAAATCCACTCATTTATAATGAACTGATCTTCAGCAGGGGTACGAAGAACACACAACATCTAAATGGTGGTCTCTTCAATAGATGGTTCTGGGAAAATTGGATATTCACATGCACAAGAATGAAACTGAACCCTTGTGTTGTAGCATATACAAAAGAATCAACTCAAAATAGGTTAAGGATTTAAAAAGTATGACCTGAAATTATAAAACTGCTAGAAGAAAACATAGGTAAAATTCTTTTGTTGACATTGGTCTGAGCAATGATTTTTTGATAACACTCCAAACAGCACGGAACACATGCAAAAACAGATAAACAGCATTGGGCCAAACCAAAAAGCTTTACACAGTAAACAACCAACAGAGTGAAGAAAGAATCTACAGAACAGAAATGTTTGCAATTCATATATATAAGAAGAATTTAATAGAAAAAAATCTTCATAAACGACCTGATTAAAACATGAATGAAAGACCTGAATAGACATTTCCCTGAAGAAGACACACAAATAGATGTCAGGCATATGAAAGGTGCTCAGTATTACTAATGAGCAGAGAAATACAAATCAAAACCACAATGAGATATAACCTCATACCTATTAGGATGGCTATTACCAGAAAGAGGAAAGATAACAAGTGTTCAGGAGGGTATAGATTAAATGCAACTTTTATGAACTGTTGATAGGATTGTAAATTGGTACCACCATTTTGGAAAACAGCATGGAAGTTCCTCAAAATGTTAAAACTGCACTAACCAGGAACTTTACTTCTGGGTGTATATTCAAACCAATATTTAAGAAAAAGATTCTCCAAGTCATCATAAACTGTCCCACCTTTAAGTTTTAAGACACTAAGATTTTCCTTATAGGTTTTTTTCTTACTCTCAGGTGCCATTGATTTTGATCACTTTTTCAAAATCTCTTATAATTCTTCTATCTTTATCCAAACATATTGAAGACTTTTAGATGATGGCATAGTTTTAGGAAGTTTTATCTTCCCCCTCTGCTTTTTCTCTTTCTCCTTTCAGAACTGAAACATTGGGAAGAATTATGTAGTCTTACTTCTGTTGAAATGAATTCCAACTACTCTCAGGACTAATGCAGTAAAATAAAACATTTCTTTTTATGATACACATACTATTCCTTATTGCAAAATTAAAATTTTCCCCCATACAGTAACTTATTAATTTAAATTTACATTTATTCTATGGCATGATATACTGTGCAGTCTTCTAAGTGCTTTATGTTCATTATCTCAGTTCATTTCATGTAAACCCTGTTAGATGGTTACTATTAGAATCAACCTACTTGAGAACAAGACTGTTGTCTTCTTTACCATAGAATCTCAGTGTTAACTGAGACTACCTAAAACATAACAGGGCTGGGGTTTAGCTCAGTTGGTAGAGTGCTGCTCTGTACTCTCTGAGGCCCTGGGTTTGATCCCTAGAACCATGAAAATGGGAAAGGGACATGACAGTCCGCTTCCAAAACAATCAGCCATTGAAAACTTTATGAATTATTATGATTCAGAAAACAGCAACAGCATGGAAAATAACAGGTGCTGATAAACATATTGTTAAATGGATTATTGAATACATGACTGAATTTCTATTATACAAATAAGCTGAAGTACAGAAATGTTAAACTTTCTCAAGTTTATATTAGCAGGTACACTACAATCAGGACTCAACCAAGTTCTGTTCAACTCACTCCCTTTCTAATATCCATTATTTTTTTATATTTTATTTTATTTTATTTTATTTTATTTTTTTGCCTTTGAGAAATTTCCCATGCTAACTTTGTGATGTGTCCCCTAATCTGATAATGTCACAATACAACTTCAATCCTGATTTCAGCTTTCCATAGTCACTTTCCTAAACTGACTGGTCCTAATTCTTGTAGAGGGTAAATCCTTTTTTTTTTTTTTCTTCTTTTTTCTTTTTTTGAGTAGTACTTGATTTATTTGTCTGAAAAAAAACCCTTCTTATACACAAAACAACATTTTTTTTGTTTTGTTTTCTAGGGTTAAAAGCACCTTTTAAAAAAATTAAATTTGGAGCACAGATCACATGGAGCTGTTTCTCCCAGCAGCTCTTAAGTGAACCAACATGCCACACTGAAGCTGTCAATTGCATGCCAAGAGGGCTCAGGACAGTACTAGGGCACCCAGTCCACTCCCTCACAGCTCTAACCCAGCATTCACACATGGACAGTGGGTGTGCGTCTGCATTTGAACACACAGTGAATTCTGATTAAGGTGCACAGGTGTAGGATATTCATTTCCACATTAGAATACCAGCAAAACTCAGCTACAACGTAGACCCTTGTCGTAACTAAACCAAGACTCAGGGTGAGTGGCAGATAGTCGTGATGCAGACGTTGTGGCTGTCAGTTCCCAGCACTGTTTCTGTCCCTACAGTATCACTTGGCCTAACCCTCGAAGCCCAGAGGCCGCTGCCTGTCACCAAGCCTAGGTGCCAGTGAGGGTCCTTCTCCTTCCACTCCAGGGAGGCAGGCTGCAGAAAGCCATGCAAAGTGCTGACATTGCTATTTGGTCACACCCAGCTGGGCTCCAGATCCTCCAAGGCAATTATGGGGAAGATTTGTTCCCCAGTACTGGGCTTCACTATTGTAGCTGGCCAAGGTGTTTGGGGATCAAACTACCTTATGGCTACACTGTTCATTCACATGCACAAATCCAGAAAGGGACAGTTAAAAATACACATGTGGCATTATCTTTTAGAGCCATGATTTAAAATGAAGATCAGTAGCTTTCACATAAAAAGAGATTTATTTACATGTTAGAATCCTCTAGTGACTGGACAAGATTGGACACTGAATGATCCAGGCTCAGGATTGAGCTTCAGAGCAAGCAGCCACTACCTCAACTGGACTTCCACGTGGGACAAGGGATGCGAGAAAGCTTGCTCACTGGTCCTTGTGTTTTGAAGCATTTTTCTAATTGCAAGCCATGACCAGAGTCTTCAGAAGAATGCTCTGGCCCCAGAGACCAGGAGTCCTTTATAAAATGTGCTGTCCCTGCAGCTTCCCAAACATATCAGGCATTTCAGTGTTTCCAAGGAGGGCAGCTGCTGCCTTTCACAGGCCTGAACATCTGCCCCAGCAAGTGGCCAGAAAGTATTGGCCTCAGTCTTTGACTCTAGCTGGGATGGAAAGAACCAATCACCTGCTGATCTACTATAGAGTGGTAAAGTCTTTAGGTTAATGAAACCAAATATTTTTTTCTTCTTCCTGAAGTCTTTAAGTAATTCTAAAGATTTTTTTTTTGCCAGAAAATATTTTTAAAAATTTGTGACACTAGTAATCCACAGAGTCATTTTGCAACAAATTTCTAGAATATGAGCTAAGAATCCAAAGTATAGAGACAAAGCTAAATGCAACGTGTTGCATAGTAACAATAATTAACACATCTACAGAAAATATATGAAATTACTTTTTCGAAATGTAATATGATGTAATAAGTCCCCTAAGTGATTCAGTCCACGTTTTGTGATTCTAGGAGTTCAGAAAAATAAAAACAATATGGTTTTAAAAATATAATAAGACAACTAGAAAAAAATATAGACATTTAATGTTGAGAAAATATTTGGAAAAAAATTCTCATCAAATTTTACTAATTTTCAATGAGTGAACTTCATTTTGTGCCTTCGAAATTTGGTCACAAAAAGCTGGCTTTAATGTTATCCAAATAGTTTATAATAGTATTCTAACTACAAATCTGACATGAGTTCCTTCTAAAGAGATATCACCATAAATAAATTTCAGAAACTGTTAGATCCATGCGTGCATTTTGAAATTCTCACGATTGTGCTCATGTATGGTGAGACTTCATGGAGAGTGGGTGTTTCCTGATAACCAATATATGAGATGTAATAAAAAGTATGCTAAATATTTAAGTATTTTTAATTATTATAGTAAAAGACACTTTGCCATGAATCCCCCTCAAAATACTCCACCTAGCTTCAACACACCCTTTCATTCTTGCCACTTTCTGAAGCAGTTCTGGGAGTCCTCTCTTTTGAGTGTCTTTAGTTTCATCTTCCATCATGACAACACTCCATGTCACATATCACTTCTGATACAACAATTTTTGTCAAATAAGAACATTATGGTGTGTCCTCATCTACCTTATTCATCATACCTGGCACCATGAGACTTTTGGCTCTTTCCTAAAGTTAAAATAACCAAGAAAGATAAACATTTTGAATTGATTTGGTACATGGAGGCAGCCACAACATTGCAACTAAAGATATGAAAGAGGACTTCCAGAGCTGCTTTGGAAAGTGGCAAGAACAATGGGGTAATTGTGTTCAAAGCGAAGGGGAGTATTTTGAGGGGGATTAATGGCAATGTCTTTTACTGTGATAATTTTTTAAAGTTAAACATTTGCCATATCTTTTGATCACACCTCAAATGTCTAAAGCACCATAGTTGTGGTTACTCCTTTATTGATTCTACGTAAAATTAGATAAACATTTTATATAGTAAAGAAATTGCAACTTCCACTGAACCCATAATTATTAGGCACCTACATAAGACATTATTCTAGGCACTGAGTATACAGTGCTGCATAATACAGCCTCCTATGGAGTTTATGGTCTTACATGTAAGGGAGACATTAAGCAAATAGATATACTTTACTTATTTCATTACCTTGTGATGAGTACAAAGGAGAAGTGGCCTGTAGTGGGACAAAGAACACTTACTCCAGGTGTTGGGGATTTTTAAAATTATATTTCTCAACTAGGGTCCCTCATAATAGCCTGAGGGGTTGACCCCTAGTTGACCCCAGGGCTCATCTCACTCACTCAAACCAGCCCCTCCCATCGAGTGAGCAAAGATGGCCCCTGGCCAGCCTGACCTGCCCTAACCACCCTAATTTTGATTGGATCCCCTCAGCATTTTCAGGTAATAACTGTCCCCACCTGGCAGGTATGTCAGTTTACCCGCTGTACCTGTCGGGTGTGTGCCCTGATTGGCTGAATCCCACCATGTGACCCCTCCAGGACCCTATAAAAGCAGGGCTCCTGGACCCCATCTTCACCCCTTGAAGACCTCCCCTTGAAGACTCCCACTGATCCTCACCTCTCTGACCACCCTTCAACTGCTACCTGAACCCCATCACCTGGACCAGCGCTCCCTACTCCAGCAAGACCTTCTAGCAAGCCAGCGGGATCAAGCCCAGGGGCCCCGAAGAGCCAAAGGGTTCTAGCAAGCCACGAAGAGCCTCCCAATTCCTCCCATCCTTGGGAAGGAGAGAGGTAAAGAAGGCGAGCCGCGAGAGTCAAGACCAGCTGACCTTTACGGAACACCAGTGGCTGTGGCTGTGCCTTTAAGGCTGAGCTGTACCAGCACTTAGCCTGCAGCATTCCATGCTGCAGGCATAGAGCCAGCACTTAAAGGGTATAGAGCTCTGTTCTATAGGGGCTGCTTGCTCCTTGCTTTCCATCAAGGGAGCGCCCTACTAAACCTTACCTACCCTTATTTTACCATCAGAAGGTCTCCCGAGGTCCTTCTTTCACAGCACCGGCCATTTGTTACGTTGAGGGTTTGGCCCTAATCTTAGCCAGGCTAGAGCTAAAACCCCAACATCCAGGAATCCTGGGAAAAGCTCAATGGATAGACATAGATATTGAGATCTAAATTATGAGTTTGCTAACACAACAGTAAGGAGAAAAAGGAGAGTCAATTATATTTTTATTTCAAAATTGTTTTTCAATTTCAGTTACTACCTACACAAATAGGAGCGGCCTGAAGTGTTTTTCAAAATATTTTATAATATCAGTAAAAACAAATGGTTGAAAATAGATGTTCTTCATTCACTTGATTAGAATTTATATAGGTATTATATTTAAGGAATTTGCTTAGGTATTATAGGAGATTGAGTTAAAAATATGACAACTTTCCTTTGCCCAAGTATTAAGCGCAGTACTACTATACAGTAGTAAAGACACAAAGGCAAATGAAAAGTTGTCATAAGTCACAAGGGAATCTCAGTGAATAAAGCAGAAACTTATGACCCATCTAAGGATAAAACTTTTTTTTTAGGTATTTGGAGGTTGAACTCAGGGCCTCCTATATACTTTGCAAGTGCTCTACTACTGATCTGCACCCTCAGCTCATTTTTTATCTTTTTTCATTTTGAGACACGCTCTCTCTAAGTGACACAGGCTATCTCTGGTCCTGTAATCCCCCTGCATTACAGGTATGCACCACCTTGCCCACCTAAGGATTAAACTTGATGCAAATTGAAAGTCTGTAAACTAAAAATGTGAGTGAATTCATTAATCAAAATTTCATTTATAATGTAAAATACCATTCTAGTCATTAAAGTCAACTCTACTTTGAGGAGGCAACACTTCCCCAGTCCTTTGTTGAAAGCTTTCCAACCCTGGGGGCTAATTTTGCTGCATTATGTTTGACAGTGCTTCTCTACTATTCATAGGGTTTTCAATGACTAATTGTCTTGGGGGTGTGTTGCCAGGTCCTGCTTCCTAGTCTGTGTTAGTCTGGAAGCTCAGCTGAAACCTGTCCAGGATGGGTAACCCTGCTGGTATCTGAAATACCAGTGGCATAGTTTTCAGCATCACAGTAACACACAAGCTCCCTACAACATGACAAGCCAACAGACATGTGGGAAGAATAATAATAGCTAATACTTAATCAGTACTGCCTACATACTAGCCAATCTTATCGTCGTTGTTAGTGCCATCTAGTCAGTTGACTCATAGCAACCCTATATGCAATAGAACAAAACATTCCCAGATTCTGTGCCAGGCACACTATCTTTTTTATTTTTAAGCTTATTGTTGTAGTCACTGTGTCAACTCATCTAGTTGAGGGTCTTCCTTTTTTTTCGTTCACCTGCCACTCTCCCAAACATGATGTCCTTCTCCAAGGATTGGTCCCTCCTGACTATATGTCCAAAATACTTGAGACGTAGTCTAGCCATCCTTGCTTCCAAGGAGCACTCTGGTTGCACTTCTAGGCCAGATCTGTTAGTTCTTTGGCAGTCCATAATATATTCAATATTCATCTCAAACACCATAATTCAAAAGCATCAGTTTTTCTCCTGTCTCTCTTATTCAATGTCCAGCTTTCTCTGCTATTCATAGGGTTTTCAATGGCTGATTGTTTTGGAAGTGGGCTTCTGGGTCCTTCTCCCTAGCCTAGAGGACCTGTTATTCCCAGGTAGTCTCCCATTCAAGGACTAACTAAGGTTGACCCTGCTTAGCTTCCAAGATCAGACAGAATCAGACGCCAGGGTGGTATGGCTGCAGACACCCAATCTTATAAGCACTTTTAATTCACAGATGTGTTATTTGTATGACAACATCTTAGGAAGTTCCTAATATTATCATCACTTTGTAGATGAGGATAAATGGGGTACAGAGAGATTAATTAAATTAGCAAAATTCACATAGCTAGGAAGGGATTAAGTAACATGTTCAAGTTTTCAGATGAAGAAACTCTAGCTCAAAAGAAAACCCCTAACAATATCCTATGATGAACTCATTCACTGAACATAGAGTGGGAAGCCATAAGCCAGCTAGACGTTTGAAAACACAATTTTTTAAAACTTAGAAAAGATATGTATGCTTAAACCATAATTTACTTTTAGTTGCCAAATCTAGCCCATACATTCTAATCCCAGAATACTTTCCATCACTCCCTTTTCCATCCTTACTTATCTACTAATTTTACTGTTTGGGGACACACAGCTTTTATGTCTTTCTCTCCAAAAAGCCGTCCCTAGCTCCAAAAACCATACTAGGTCATTCTTGTATGTGTCCGCAGAAGCCCTGTCCTTTCACTTGTCAGAACATTTATCACAGCCATTTGTAATTGTATGTTACTTGTCTGTCTTTCATATTAGGCACTAAAGTCCTTCACACTTGGGACTGTGCCATACTTAGAATTATCCACAGCCTAACACATTTCCTTGTTTATAGGGATAATGCATTGAATACCTGTTGATTTCTTAGTACCTCATATTTTTCTAGCACCTAGAAATCTAACCGGCTAACATTTTGCTTAGATTCTTACTTAGGTGTTCTCCCACAGTAGAATATAAAATCCCATGAAAGTGGACACAATGTGTTTTTTCCACCCTCTAGTACAGTGCTTGACCCATAGGTGGCACTCTGTCAATAAATAGCTTGTAAGTGAATTGAACCAACAAAAGAGTAAGGGATGAATCAAAAAAGCATATGTCTTAGTAATTTCTAGGAAGATGAAGGCACAAATCAAGGTATTTCTTTGTATCTGGTAACTGAAAGGAAAGACACACCAATAGAAACACATAGGAAACATGGAAAGGCTGTAATCAGGGCATATTTGTGCATAAAATATCTAAAATATCAACTTTTGTATAAAGTTGAAAAAGAAAATGGAATGGACAACAGATGGTCTGAGTCAAAAAGTTCTTTCTACAGCTCACAAATATATCTTAATATAGCTACTTAATATATTAGTAATAATGTGGCTATTTGTTTATAGGGAATGAGGGAATCCTATCTAAAATATATATGTTCAAATGTATTTCCATGTGCTATTTATGTAAGCACTCAGTATCAGAATAAACAGGCATAATCTAAGGAACAAAAGTCAAACCATGTTTGGCTATTTTATAGGGAATATAATCAAAACAGGCTCACACCTGGGTAATTCAGGTTTTAAGCAAAAAGACATTCTATCTCAATTATGTTGCAAAATACCTAAAATTTTGTCCTTAAGTAGAATAATACATTAATTATATGACAAGCACCATGTAAAATAATTGAACTAATAATTGACTATGTTTTTTTGGTTTGGTTTGATCTTTGATTGGTTAGTTTTTTGACATAAGGGTTTTCCTATGTGGCCCAAGCTGACCTTGAAGTCACAATCCCCCTACCTCCACTTCCCAAGGGCTGGGATTACAAGAGTGCCCCAGCACAATCATCACAATTATGTTCTTTTTATTTGCTATCAAACCATCATTTCACTGACTTTAAAAACAACAGAGTAGGAATATATATGACATTTAGAAATTTTTCTGGTATTTTCCACACATAGTCTGTATCTCTAAAGAAAACTCATTCTTCTTTTTAGCACCATTCTTATGAACCCACTACAATCAAAGATTAAATACAGTAAATATGGTGATCACCAAACGTTCTCTTATACACAAAGATGAGCAACAGTGATAAGAAGACCATGCAAATCTATATAAAAGCTACAGCAGAGCCCAGTAAAGATATACATCTACTCCAACAAGACTAGACAAAGAGAAAAGAATCTTTCTGTGAATAGTGCTTCACACAGGGCTAGACACAGAATTGCTAAAGAAATACTTTAACTTGATTTGATTGACTCTGTAGGGGCAAGTAGATATCTGCTTTACATTTTTAAATAAAAGAACATATTGTTGTTAGTTCCAAAAAAGCATTTTTTGTATTTGTACTCTTAAGTGCTTCTAGAATTTTCTTTATATTTGCCTTAATTTTTGTTAAACTTTACATCTCTCTCTTCTCTCTCTAGTAGGAGCCACTGGTTCTATTTGTTTGGTTTTGCTTTTTGCTCTCAGATTCCTGAGTACTTTTAAGTTGATTGAAGAGGATTTTCTTTTTATTTGATTTGGTCTGCTTTTCTTTGCAAGATGATGGATTTATGTTCTTTTACTAACCATAGAAATCATGATATTGGGGTTTCTCCAGGTGCACTACGCAAGCAAATGGTTGAAGGCAGAGCAGTTGCTACTCTTGTGATCTGACTGTGAATACATATGGCAAACGATTACCTCTATGCAAAAGATCTGGAAGAAAAATATCCTGTTTTCAGGCCTCTCCAAGTTCAAGCAGTATCCCTCTACTAATGACAGGAACCAAAATCCATTTGGCTTACCAGTGCAAATTGCCTATGGCTTACATGGGTTAAAATGAAGGGGAAGCCTTTTCAAAGAATACAAAAACAACACAAAGAAATTCTAGGTTCAATACTTGCTACAAGAGATTCATAGACCTCAACAAAATAGAGCTTCTTGGGGAAACCAGAAACTCTAAATTTTGCTTTAAAACTCAAAAGAAGCAAGCCTAGTACTAGCTGTTTGCTCTTGAGTCTCCAAAGCACGAAAACATCAAGAAAAATAAGAAACTAAATCTGTGCTCATTTGCTTGCTCTCTCTCTCTCACAATCTCATCTCAATAATAGGGAAATGAGGAAATGATATGAGTCTCAATGAACAGAGATACAGGACTCTAAGTATAAGAATGATAAATTCCCTAAAGAAAATAAAGCAATAAATGTAGAAAGAAAAGTAAACATAGAATGAAAGAAAATTGTTCTAAGCTGAAGAAAATTATAAGCATAGGTTAAAAACTTTCACTGAATGTCCAATAGGATTCATGAGGAAGAAACAATGCATATTCTGGTAAAATGTCTGAATTCAGAGATGAATAAAAAATATTAACAGCTTCCCAAAATAAACAGTAGACTACTTACCAAAGAAATAAAAGAGACCAGTATAGAATTTTTCATCTACAAGTTAAAACTAGAAGTTAGAGGAACAATCAATAGACGATCAACAGAGGTTTATAATCAAAGATTATTACATTCAACCAAATTATATCCATCTGTCTGTAAGGGGAAAAAAAGATTTTGAAATTTGTGAAGGTTTTGCTCGGCACAATGGCACACACCTGTAATCCCAGGGACATGGGAGGCAGAAGCAGGAGGATTGTAATTTACAGGCCATAGACAGTCTGTATAACTTAGTGAGACCCTGACTCAAAATAAAAAATAAAAATAGGGCAGAGGATGCAGCCCAGTGGTAGTACAACTGCAAAGTATGTGTATAGGCCAGGGTTCAACATCCAAGTACTGAAAAAAAAGAAAAGAAAAGAAAGATGTGATGGTTTATAGATTCATAAAAGAAAATACACCAACCTATGAAAATATGTAAGAAGGTGTTCTGAATAAATATCTCTGTTCTTAGTCAGAACAGAGATATCAAGAGAGGGGAAAGATCAATATAAAGAAACATTAGTGAAATATGCATTTGTAAAGTTTTTGTAGTTTAGGTGAATGCTTGTGTGGTAATCACAATTTTTCGTCACTGTGACAAACACCTGAGAGAAACTGTTTAAGGAGGAAATGTTTATTTTGGCTCATGATTTCAGAGGTTATGGTCCATAATGGGTTTGCTCCATTGGTACGGGCCTGTGGTATGGCAGAGCATCATGGTGGCAGGAGGGTGTGGCAGAGCAAAGTTGTAAACTTCATGGTTACCAGCAATCAAAGAGAGGGAAAGGAAGGGGCCAGGGACAAGATACCCTTCAAAGACACACCCCCAAGTGACTTATTTCCTCCAGATCATCCTCACCTACTCATATTTCCACCACTTTCCAAAATAGCATCACCAGCTGGGGACCAAGCATCCAGTACATGAGCCTATGGGGGACATTTCATATTCAAACCACAATGAGTTCTAATATACTAAAGAAAATTATAGTATACAATTTGAATAAGATTCTGGAAACACAAAAGAAACACATAAGGGAAAATGTAATAATAGCCCAGAACCAATTTTTAAAGCTATTTTTTATTTATAATAACATTGGATAAAGATTTGTAAAACCTGTGAGAAGTAAATATTTCAAGAACATTAAGTTTCATCTTGGAAAGAGTAATGGCCATTTTACTGGAATTTTGATTTATCACTTTACTTTCCATGTATGTGTGTATTTGATGATGATTTTTAAGAATGGAAAGGTAAATAACTCTAGAATTAAAAAGTACAGTAAAAAAAGTAATAAATAGAATTCTGATCAATTCAGAAAAAATAGAGGAAGAAACACAACAAAATTAAATAAATAAAAAACATAAAATAAGTTTACAGGAAGGAAACCAAACATATCAGTTATTGAATTAACTATGAAAATGCCCAAACCACATATTCGAAAATAAAAAAGGCAGATGTGGTTGAAAACAGTATCAAAATG
>VMDO01025105.1:0-28732 GCA_007922755.1 Pedetes capensis | reverse complement strand
TCCTGCAGTACAGGGAGGTAGAACCCAGGGTTCTACTGCTGATCACATGAAAGGCTCATTTTTATTTTTTATCTTGAGACAGGATCTTACTACGCTACAAAGGCTGCCTCTAGCCTTGAATTCATGACCCTCCTGCCTCTGCTTCCCGAGTCATTGGGATTAGAGTTGTACACCACAGATTTCTGTTTTTCTAAGTGAGCTTTTGATATTAGTATGTCTGAAACTTGAGTGTGTAGTAAGTCATCTAGGGTACTGACTAAAAATGCCCCAAGGTGGGGCTAATATTAGGGTAATTCACAGGCCACACTTTAAGAAACCCCACTTTAGATCCTATTTAAAGGTCTCTTCAGATTCAAAATGCTCTTTTTACTTATATCCAGGGATAAGTTTTAGGTTGGTGGCTTCCTAAAGTAGTTCTCAAATTAGCTGTGTTAAAATTAGCTGAGGAGCTTCTTAAAATTTTTGATACCCTCCCCCACCCCCAAAGTCCCAAACTAATCTCACGAAGTAAAAATAGAGAAGGGAGCTGAGCATTTAGGAATTTTTAAAAAGTTGCCCAGTTGATTTTGATGCACAAGAGTTAGAAACTTCATAGGTTACCAGCCCAGAGGATGCTTTGCAGGGCAAGAAGGTGGTTGTTGTTAGATGCTGTTGAGTCGGATCTGACTCATAGCAATGATAGGGATCATAAGTACAGTAGAATGAAACACTTCTCAACACTGTGCCATGCACACATCTTTCTATGCTTTAGTCATTGTTGCACCTACTATGTTTCTTCTCATTTTGAGCCATGCAACACCAGCAAAAGGAGGTCCTAGGGGCTTTATTCCATTCCTGCCATTAAGGTAGACTCTACTTTGAGGAAGCAACTTTTCCCCAGTTTTTTCTTGTATGCCTTCCAACCTTGGGGACCTCATTTTCCAGCATTATATTTGACAATGCTTCTCTGTTATTCATACGGTTTTCTATGGCTGTTTTGGGAGTGGGCTGCCGGGTCCTTTTCCCTAGTCTGTCTTAGTCTGGATGCTCAGGTGAAATCTGTCTACCTGAGTGGCCCTGCTGGTATCTGAAATACCAGAGGCATACCTTTCAGCATGACAGCAACATGCAAGCCCCCACAGCATGACAATCTGACAGACACATGGAGGAAGAAGGTGGTAGCCAGGTATTAACTGCTACTGAATTAAAGAAAAGGGATATGCACAGGATTTTTAAGCTTATCTAAGAACTTCTCAAGTAAGGGACAGGAAGGGGCAGATGAAGGCTATAGGATACTGTCTGATGGTCATTTGGAAAGTGTCTTGATAGTACTTAGCGGGACAAGGACAGAGAATGGAGGAGACCAAGGTAAGCCTGAAATAAAGTGCCTGTGGTGAGTCAGTGAATCAGAGGTTTGAACTTTATATGGCTGTGTCAAAAGCACACAATTAGAGAGTCTAACACTTGAGATGTATTATTTAGACATGTTAATACAGCATGATCTTTGCTCTCATTTCTCCTATATTTTAAATTCTGGAAAAAGAGGCTTGTTTTTAAAAAAATACTAAACTGACATCTGTTTTCATTCTTTTAAATGCCATTTTCCCCTTTTAAATATAATAAACATTAGGATTTGTGATTTGGTTGTTAGATACAGAAAAAAAGAGAAAGAAGATATGATAGTGGTTGCTATTTGGCTACATTCTAACTTCTATAATTGTATTTTTATTATAAAGACTGCTTTAAATAAAAAAAAAAAGTAGGGGGGTGTGGTGCTAGGGATTCAACCCAGGGCTTTTCACATGCTAGCCGTGCCCTCCTACCACTGAGCTACATCCTCAGGCCCCCAAACCCTTCTTAATTTTTACAAAAAGTTTTAAGAAGACCATTTGGCCCTATAATCCTAGGTTCACTATGTTGTTCTTAGGTGCCATAGAGTCAGTGTCCCTATGTACAACAGAGTTAGTGACCCTATGTACAACAGAGGAAACACAATTGTCAGTGCTTCTCTTCCATTCAAAGGGTTTTCAATGGCTGATTGATTTTTAGGAGTGGGTTACCAGGTGCTTTTCACAAGCCTACAGCACTTGGTGTTCCCAGGTGCTCTCCCATCCTAGTACTAACCAGGCCCGACCTTGCTTAACTTGCAATATCTGAGGGGATCTGACACCACAGTGGTCAGGCTGTAGGCCAGGTTCACTACAGAATGCCCTACATCCTCAAAGTCTATTGTATTCAAAGACAAGATATGCTTATTAACAGTCCACACAAGAAGTACGAGTCAGAGTGGCAGATATCTCCTTTTCTTTTTACACAGGGCTACTGGATCTAATGAAGGGTTGAAATTATCCTAGATTTGCACATGATTTTCACATATTCCTTTACCTAAGCTTGCATTGTCAATGTGTTCTTGTGAGAAAAATGTCAGTGATTAAATATTTGTAAAAAATAACAGAACTACATTCACTGCTTACAAATTCACAATATATACAGGGAATCTGGAAGGAAATGAAATGATATTTATAAAATTTCTCTGAATTGAAAACTTTTTTTTTTTTTGGAAATGCTGACCTAGACAAGTTAGAGGAAAATAGAAAAAATAAAAAAAAAAACATTTCTTAGAATTATCAAAAAGTTGTCCAACTCACTGAATAAAACTAGAAGTTTAAGTTTTGTTTAGTGAGCTACAGAATTTTATTGGGGAGATCATACTATTTCAACAAATTGATTACCTATTTGATTCGGGGAGAGGTTGACTTCTACATAAAGCATATCATCTTGAAGAACTATCATGTTTAAAATATATTTTTGAAATAATTTCAGATTGATATAAAAATTGAAATAAATATAATAGATTTCTGTATATCCTTTTTCCAGATTCTCAAAATGCTAACTATTTAGTGTACTTTATTTTCTATTTTTTTAGTGAATGACTTTTAATGATTAATCACTATATTATGTCACATTATTTTTTTATTCAATACAATGGTAGGCACTTATTGGTAAGTGAGAAATAACATAGGAGTATATTAAGGAAAAAGTGAGGATTTTTATCATGTCTATTTTATTAACATGCATTAATTATATATATCAATGGGGTATGGTGTGATATTTCAATATATGCATACAACATGTACTAATCAAATTAGGGTAATTGACATTTAATTCTCATACAATGTTTTATCATTCTCCACTCTTTGTATGTTTGAATACACACACACACAATTTCTGTTCTCTAAACCATTTAGATTGCTGTTGTCATGTTCCTTTACACTTAAATATTTGTGTATATTAGTCAATACAAAGATATTCTCTTATAGCACAAATATAAAAATCAAAAAATTAAAATGCTATTTTTCAATACACAGACCTTATTCAAATTTTCTGTTGTATGAAAATAATGTGTGTGTGTGTGTGTGCGCGCATGTGTATCACCTGCGGCCATACCACTGTGGCATCCGATCCTGTCAGATCTTGGAAGCTAAGAAGGGTCGGCCCTGGTTGGTACTTGCTGGGAAACCACCTGGAAATACCAGGTGCTGTAGGCTTGGGAGAAAGACCCGCAACCCACTCCCAAAAAACAATCTGCCACTGAAAACTTTATGAATAGCAGAGAAGCAGTAACAATACTGTTTCTCCTCATGTACATAGGGTAGCTATGAGTCAGATACCAATTCAACAGCCATCCAGTCAAATCTGACTCATAGTGACCCTCATATGGTTTTCAGTGGCTGATTATTTTGGGATTGCTTTGGGCATGTGTTGCCCTGTCCTTCTATTTTTGCAGTGCTGGGGATTGCAACCAGGGCCTCAGAGAGCATAAAGCAGCACTCCACCAACTGAGCTAGACCCCAGTCATATATATATATATACACACACATATATATATATATACACACATATATATACACATATATATATATATACATATATACACACACATATATACACACATATATACATATATATGTATATATGTGCATATATACATGTATGTATGTATATGTATGTACACACACACACACACACACACACACACACACATATATATATATATATATATATATATATATATATATATATATATATTTCCCCTCCCCTTCAGCCCAAGGCCCACTGTGGAATCACTTGTTGCATTTAGTTGTCATGTCTCTTTAGTCTCCTTTACTCTATAGAGAAGAGATTCTTGGTCTTTGTTTCTCATAGTATTTTTTGAAGATTATAGGCCATTTTGTCCAAATCTCCCAATTTGGGTTTTTCTGATGTTCCATGATTAGATTCAAGTTACAATTTTTCAGTAAGAATCACATAAGTGGAGGCACATGGAATCTATTTGTTCCATTATTGGTGTTAACTTTGATGGCTTTAAGTAGTGTCTGCCAGGTTTTTCTAATGGAAAGCTATATTTTTTTCTTTGTTGAGTATTTTTCACACTTTGAAACTATGTATACATCTTGTTTCTCATCAGAATTTCCCCTAATACTTTTAGCATTCATTGATGATTCTTCTCCCAATTAGCCACTATGGTAGTTGCCAGCTGTGATTTTCTAAATCCAGCATTCCTTTATGCAGCTGTCATTCTCTATTAAGGAAGGCCGTTCTCATCTCCTCCTTTAGTCACTCACTCACTCATTTATATCTGTATGGACTCATGGTTATACTGTGGGTTGTAATTCATTACTATCTTTTACTCTGATGCTCAAGTTGTCCCAGAATCTGACTGAGTCCTTTAGACATTTCCCTATGATTCTTTGAGTACTTCCTTGATTTTCGGCCCAGGCAGATACTTTTGGTTCCTTTGTACCCTTCTTGCCCCAGCTGAAGAATCATTTTTCTAAAAAACTGCCTTTTCTTTTCTTTCATTCATTCTTCTTAGTCAGAGAATTTAGACACCAAGATTTGAGTGCTATATACTGTGCATACCTGTAGTTGGGCTGTTATTCCTTCTAGGCCCTCTCAGAGGACAGAACTAGGAAGTATGTGTGTATGCATGTACTTGTTTTTACATTTGTAAATATTCATATTTATAAATTGTATAGGAAAAAAAGATAATTTTTAATTGTTATCTCAAAAATATTCCGGGCACAGAGGCTTAAAGCCATTAAATTCTTCATTTTATAGAATATGAGCTAGAACAGAGGTCCCCAACCCCTGGTCCCTGGCCTGCTAGGAACCAGTCTGAATAGCAGGAAGTAAGTGGCAGATGAGCAAGTGAAGCTTCATCTGTATTTATAGTTGCTTCCCACTTCTTTAGTTGTTAGGTGCCATTGAATTGTGTCCAATTTATAGTGAACCTCATACGGTTTTTCAATGGCTGATTATTCAGGACTACATCAGGAATGAATTGCCATACCCTTCTCTTGCTTTTCTGGTGCTGGGGATCAAACTTGGGTACTCAGAGAGTGCAGAGCAGCCTTCTACCAACTGAGATAAACCCCAGCCCAACTAAGACAGACTAGGAGTAGGACCTGGCAGCCCACTCCCAAAACAATTAGCCATTGAACACCCTATGAATAGCGGAGAAACACTCTCAGATACAGTGCTGAAAAATGAGCCTCCAAGGGTGTAAGGCTCTCAAAAGACTACTAGGGAAGAGTTGCCTCCTCAAAGTAGGGCCTACCTTAATGATGGGAATGGAGTAAGACCCCAGGGACCTTTATTTGTTGATGTGGCATGACTCAAAATGAGGAGGAACAACTGTAAACATCCATTAATAATTGGAATGTGGAATGTACATAGTATGAAACTAAGAAAATTAGAAATCATCAAAAGGGAAATGGAGCACATAAGCATTGACATTCTAGGCATCAGTAAGCTAAAATGGACTGGCATGGGCTATTTGGAATCAGATAATCATATGGTTTACTATGCAGGGAATGACAAAGATAAATGGGGTTGCAATCATCATCAAAAAAGATATCTCAAGATCTGTCCTGAAGTACAATGCTGTCAGTGATAGAATAATATCCATAAGCCTACAAGGAAAAGGTCAGTTAATATGAATATTATTCAAATTTATACACCCACCACTAAGTCTACAAATGAAGAAAGGCAAGATTTCCACCAGCTTCTGCAATCTAAAATAGGGCAAATATGCAATCAGAATGTACTGATAATTACTGGTGACTGGAATGCAAACGTTAGAAACAAAGAAGAAAGATCAGTAGTTGGAAAATATGGCCTTGGTGACAGAAACGATGCTACAAATCACATGATAGAATTTTGTTAGACCAATAACATTTTCATTGTAAATACAGTTTTTCACCAAAATAAACAGTGACTATACACATGAAATTCACCAAATGGAATATACAAGAATGGAATTCAGTGGAATTCAGTATTTGTGGAAAGAGATGATGGAAAATCTCAATATCAAATGTCAGAACAAGACCAAGTGGTGATTGTGGATCAGTTCATCAACTTCTCATATGCAGGTTCAAACTGAAATTGAAGAAAATTAGAACAAGTGTACGAGAGCCAAGGCATGACCTTGAGTATATCCCACCTGAGTTCAGAGACCACCCTCAAGAACAGGTTTGATGCATTAGACAATAATGATTGAAAACCAGACATATTATGGAATGATATAAAAGACATCGTTCATGAGGAAAACAAAAGGTTATTAAAAAGACAGGAGAAAAAGAAAAGACCAAATTTCATGTCAAAAGAGACTCTGAAATTTGCCTTTGAACATCAAGCATCTAAAAGGAAGACATGAAATTAAGACCTAACAGAAGATTTCAAAGTACAGCTCAAGAAGACAAAATCAAATATTTTAATAATATGTGCAAAGAGCTGGAGACAGAAAACCAAAAGGGAAGAACATGCTCTGTTTTTCTCAAGCTTAAGAAATTGAAGAAGAAATTCAAGCTTGGAGTGGCAATAGTGAAGGATTCTACAGGGAAGACATTAAATGACACAGGAAACATCAAAAGAAGATGGAAGGAATACACAGACTCATCATACCAAAAGGTTGGTGGATAGCCAAACATTTCAAGAGGGTGAATATGATCAGGAATAAATGGTACTGAAGGAAGAAATGGAAGCTGCCTTGAAGGAATTGGAAAAAACACAAGGCTCCAGGAGTTGATGTAATACCAATAGAGATGTTTGACCTTTGAGGTACAGCACTGGAGGTGCTCACTTCTTATGCCAAGAGATTTGGAAAACAGCTACCTGGCCAACTGCCTAGAAAAGATCCATATTTATGTCTATTCCCAGGAAAGGGGATCCAACCGAACGTGGAAACCATTGAACGATATCAGTGATATCACATGCAAGTAAAATTTTGCTAAAGATCATTCAAAAGCAACTGCAGAAGTATATAGACAGGGGACTGCCAGAAAATCAAGCCAGATTCAGAAGAGGGTGTGGAACCAGGATACCACTGTTAATATTAGATGGATATTAGCCAAAAGCAGAGAATACCAGAAAGATGTCTATATATGCTTTATTGGCTATGCAAAGGCATTTGACTGTGTGGATCATGACAATTAATGGATAACACTGCAAAGAATCAGAATACTAGAGCATCTAATTGTACTCATAAGGAACCTGTACATGGACCAGGAGGCAGTCATTCAAACAGAACAAGGAAACACTACTTGGTTTCAAGTTGAGAAGTGTGTGCATCAGGGCTGTGTCCTTTTATTATACCTCTTCAATTTCTATGCTGAGCAAATAATCTAAGAAGCTGGACATTATGAAGAAGAACATGGCATCATGATTGGAGGAAGACTCATTAACAACCTGCATTATGCAGATGATACAACTCTGCTTGCTAAAAGTGAAGATTTGAAACATTTACTAATGAAGATCACAGCCTTCAATATGGATTGTGACTCAATATCAACAATAAAAAATATCCTTACAACTGGGTCAGTAAGCAACTTCATGATAAATGGAGAAGAGATTGAGATTGTCCAAGATTTTGCTTTACTTGGTTCTACAATCAATACCCACAGAAATGGCAGTCAACAAATCAAAAGAAGCATTGCAATTGGAAGAGCTGTGGCAAAAGACTTCTAAAATATTGAAAAGTAAAGATGTCACATTGAAGACAAAGGTGTGCCTGACTCATGCCAGGTTATTTTCAGTTGCATCATATGGTTGTGAAAGCTGGACATTGAACAAGAGAGACAGGAGAAGAATTGATACTTTTGAATTATGGTGCTGGAGACAAATATTGAATATACCATAGACTGCCAAAAGAATCAACAGATCTGTCCTAGAAGAGGTGTAACCAAAGTGCTCCTTGGAAGCAAGGATGGACAGACTGCATCTTATGTATTTTGGACACATAATCAGGTGGGACCAATCCCTGGAGAAGGACATCATGTTGGGAGAATGGTAGGTCAATAAAAAGAAGGAAAACCCTCAACTAGATGGATTGACACAGTGTTTACAACAATGGGCTTAAACATAGTAAGATCATGTGCATGGCACAGAATTGGGGAGTGTTTCATTCTGTTGTACATAGGGTCACTATGAGTGGGACCTGACTCCAAGGCACCTAACACCACCAACAACCACCCCATCTCTTTAATCATCCTGGATACCCTCTCCTCTGACCCTGTCTGTGGAAAAATTATCTTTCAGGAAAGTGATCCTAGTGCCCAAAAGGTTGGGCATCACTGAGATAGAAGATATCCTGGAACTGCATAATCCCAGTCATCTACCTATACATTTACTAATTCAATTTACCGGACAATTTCTATGTGATGGGCACTTGGCTAGGGGTATGGAAATAAAAATGATTTTGTCCATACTCTGTAGCAGCTCAGTCTATTGGGGATGACAGAAGAAAAAAACAATTACAATACTGTATGAATTCTTTATTTGAGGTATTTAGTGTTCTGTGGGAAGAGACAAAAGGGCCCCCAGCTTAATCTGAGGAAATCAGAATATTTTAGAGAAGAAAATAAAAATAAGCTGTTCATATACGTGGACAGTTCTTAAGAGTTTTGTGTATTTGCATGAAATAGTGTACTTTTGCTTTTGAGCAAAAATAACATTTTAAGGAGATCTCTGATTTATCTAGAAGGGTTTCTCTGCCTTGATTGAATTAATAAAAACACCGCTCAGCCATGAAAATTATGCAAATAAGTTCCCAGGACCAAAGGTTATGCTTCATGTTTTCTATTAGGCTTCTCCCAATGAGCATGAAGGAGAAGACAATTTCAGATGTTTATACTGCTTATTATCTCACAGCGGATTTTCCCTCTCTTCCTCTTTACAAATTAAATAAACTAGCTTGTTTGTCATTGTATTGATTGCTATCCTCTTGGGTGGTAATTTATATACACTAATTTTCTCTTATGTAAACAAACTATAGAGGGAAAGGAAAAGGTAGGGGTGTGTGTGTGTGTGTGTGTGTGTGTGTGTGTGTGAATGCTCATGCACATGTATATTGGAAAGTAAGTGCTAAGAAAAAAATGAAAGGAAGAAAAGTATTAGGATTAAAAATGAAGATGAGATTTTATTATTTTTGTTGTTCTAAACATAAAGAGGGCTGGGATTTAGCTCAGTTGGCAGAGCCCTGCTCTGCAGTCTCGGAGGTCCTCAGCTTTATTCCCAGCACTGCAAAAATGGGACAAGGATGGGGCAATCCATTCCTGAGGCAACCCTGAAAACAATCAGCCATTGAAAACCCTATAAGGGTTGCTATGAGTCAGACTCAACTCAACGGCACCTAACAACAACAACAACAACAGCAATAAAACATAAAGCATTTTTATCAAAATTTATCACCAGTGCTTTTTATTTTTTAAAAATAACTTAGGCTATCTCTTGCATTGTGATCATCTGACTAGTTCTTCCCAGGTCTAAGACTGGTGCTCTAATATTGCTTATTTTGCCAATTTAGAAATTCTAGTCTAGAAAATTGCTCAGTAAGATGGATAATGTTGATCTTTATGCAACTTGTCATAGCTCCTTTTGCAAAATAGCTCCTGAGCACAGCTGGTACCACAGAAAAGGGTGGGATCAAGACATGTATATAACTCACCTTCGCTTCATTCTAGGAGCAGAATTGAATGTGACTGAATTAATCAATTCATAGCTTGACTTATAAGAAGTAACAGACTTTAAATACTAATAGGGATAAAGGTTTTTTTTGTTTTCACACTTGAAGTGATAACTGGTAACTGTAAAGCTGAAGCAAGGGTAATCTGGGCTCCTATGAAGAATTCCACTGCCCATTCTTAGCTCCTTTGGGTACAGAATTACTTGTGGCCACTGCAGAAGGGGACCAGCTCTGGGGACCAGCTCTGGGGACCAGCAAAAGGGCCAACCCTGTGTCATCAGCTCAGCGGGGTAACAGCAGCAGTATCCACCAGAAGCATGGATCATATATATTGTTGTAAGCAAGGAATGCTAAGAAAAATGAGCTACAAGGCAGGAGTTTTGACATAGGTAAAGAATAGTGAAAGCTTCTTTGAAAGTGAGAATTTTTACTTTATTAAACATTATATTCAATGTAAAAGCTTTCACCATTATAATCACCATGATACAATATGTGTATGTATATATGCAAAAACACCATTGAACATGCTTTAAGAGATATAATTATGTTTGGAAATCTATGCAACATGAAAAGTAATTTGATATAAAAACAAATAATCAGAAGCATGAAAACCAATATGTTTTAATAAGATCCCATTGCCGACTCTGGAATAACTGTTGCATGCATGTCTCTAGTCATGTTGGACTTTTCTTTTAGTTTTGATTGGAGCAATGTGTGTTCCACAACACCGATTCTAATGTCCATCTGAACAGTTTCTTGCTTCAGTTTTGTTAAGCTCTGTTTAATCTTCACCAAAGGGGCTGTAGAATAAAAATAGCATGGAATAAAAATGTTCATTTGGGGTATTAGTTCATTATAGATGGAATGACATTTTCCTTACTTTGTCTTGAGCTGAAAACAGGGTTAAAAACATAGCCAACTACTCACTGACATTCACACAGTTTTGCTGTGGCATTTTAAACACCTGAGGTTTTTTAGGATGGGAGATGATGTAGTGTTTGATGTACCAAGTCTGAACTTTCTAATTTTTTAGGAGAAAAACTGCTAAATGTGTATTTAAGGATTTATTCAACATGATTTTATGGGCTACTACCACACATTCTTGAATCTAATCTGCACCTGTCCAACAGTTTTAGAGAGCTACAAAATCAGATGCAGATTAGAATCTTGAATCCAATCTGCATGCGAATCTATTCCACACCTGATTTTGTAGCCCTCTAAAACTTGAAAGGGTGCAGATTAGATTTGAGGATACATAGTATATTTGTCTATAGGAAAAGAGGATATAAAGGGGAAAACAGAAAAGAATTACCTTTGAGATACAGAAAATGAACTCATTTAAAACATATTGCAAAAAAGCCCCTATATATTCACTTAGGAAAGATCAGTCAGGATATGTCATTAGAACCTAGAAAGTCTTTCATGGCACAGAAAAGCTTTAGGCAATAACCACTGGCTTATGTCAGGGTAAACAGCTTACAGTGGAGCATAATTAGTGGAAAATTAGTAATTCTCTATTTGACCTCTGCCCAGTCAGGTCTTCTAGAAAGAAGGGGGAAACAAAACAAAACAAAAGGAAAAAACCACAAGGTCACCACATCATTGCCTTAATGTCATTAAGGCCTATACTTAATGCCCTTTTTGTGAATAAAATGGAAAAAATGAAGCTCATTTGATGAAAGCAGAATAAAATATTTTATAAAAAATTGGCAGAATGAAGCACATACTTAAATATTTCCCAGTTTGTCTTTGAATCAATATAATCTGAAATTTTCAAAACCTCAAAATATTGTGATAAAACCTTCTTTTCTCAGCTGATTTATAAGGAACACAGCATACTGATCATCAGACATCATTTTTGCACCATGTATCTCTCTTGAAACAAGTGAATAATAGTTCATTTTAAAATGCAGACTCCCTAGTTATTAATACTATTTTGCTAAGCAGATTTCTTGAGGAACCAACTTCCCTTGCTCACTTTTTCTTCTTAAAGTGAGCATGGACTTACCACCATCAGTCATGCTGCTGCCTTTTTCTTCCATTTCTTGTTTTACCTTTTCTAATTCTTCTGTTACCTTTCATTGAAAAGAAAGTTTGCATGAGTGCTGAATTTTAATGTAATTTCAAAATTCCTGAATGATGTATTGAAAAAAATAATTTAGACATCAGATATACATAAAAGGAAATAAAACAATAGAAATATTCTGGACATAATTCAAATAGTAAGATAAAGTATGCAGATATACAAAAGTTTTAATCTTCCGAGAACAATTATAATACAAAACTTCACTAAATTATTTTCATATTAGCTTTATCATGTTGTGATATTATAGAATAAAAACCAAGTTGTTTTAAGCACCGAGCCCTCAAACTGTGCAATTGTCTCATAGCATTTATCATACCATTCTCTAATGATTAGTTATTAGTTAATAAAATAGTGTAAATATTCTGAAGAAATTTTGGCTTTCTTAAAGTTTTTTGAAGCTGGGGTTTAGCTCAGTTGGTAGAGTGCTGGCTTTGTGTGCTTAAAGGCCCTGGGTTCAATCTCCAGCACTACAAAAATGAGAGAAGGACCTGGCAGCCCACTCCCGATATAACTGGCCATTGAAAATCCTGTGAATAACAGAGAAGCACTGACAATAGTGCCAGGCATGGCACAGTGTTGGGGAGTGTTTCATTCCGTTGTACACAGGTTGCTGAGTTGGACTTGACTCAATGGCACCTAACAGCAACAACAACAACAACAACAACAACAAAAGTCTTTAAAGGTATCTTTCTTAATATTATAGTTCTGCAAGAGTCTATGTCACCTTTTCCTCTTTAGAACACTAAGAAAATGTTTGTATCATATGACTATATATAAAAGTTTTCTATTGCTCTGTCTAATCTATGAACTCCAAGAAGCATACAGTGTTGTCATATTGGTTCTAGATATATTGCACTCTACATTGAGATACTACTACTATAGCCTATATTAGTAAAATTATAAGCTAGCATTATAATATAGATAGAAAATACAATCTTGAAAATTTAAAATTTTTCATGTAATCTAGAACTAAGCCATAATTACTGTAACTTAGTAGGCTTTATCTTTATCATACTGGTGAGTAAAACCTTCCCAGGGAATAAAGTGTTCATCCAAGTAAAGCAAATTAATTTCTTCCAGGCACCTGAAACATTACAACTGGGGATAACTACTTACTCCAAAAGAACTAAATGGCTCCCTGGACTCCCTTCAAGTGTTAATTTACCTAATATAAGTGAGCACTTTCCCTCTACATAATGTTTTATTTGCCTAGAAGCACCATAGGATTACAGTCTAAATATTTCTAGTGTTGTATTTTGAGTATTTTAAAATAACTATTCCTGAAATAATCACTATAAAAGAAGCTTAATTCCTTACTATCAAAACAATAAAGTATGTAAAAATTATACTGGGTTATAACCAAAAAGAGTCTTGGATTTTAGTCCCAAATTGACTTCTGACCTTGTTGCAAGTTTTTTTTTTCTCCCAATCAGCTTTTCTGTGAAAAATGAGTGTGTGTATGTGTATGTATGTGTGTGTGTGTATATCGGGTCTTACCTCAGTTGCAAGATCATAAAAACAAATGTAATTATACTCAGAATGAAGAGGTTATAAGCCATTTTCACTTGCAGACAGAGTTATACCCAGGATAACATATAGTTGTAAACAACAATCACTAAAAATAAGCCTTATATCTTGCAGACTAACATTAAAATCTGCTATGGACTCCTCAGTCAGTGTTTGCTTACTTTTCTATATATGAATAATTGTTATGTAAAAATGAAAGATTAAGGAAGTAATCTTTGCTAGTAATATGTGCTAGTAATCTAGTAATATGTGCTAATAATCTTTGCTAGTAATCTGTGCTAGTAATATGAACAAGTTTAATGTTAAATTCAGTATAGCAACTTTAGGCATCTTATGGAAATAGGAAATGGATAATTGATTCATTAATAAGAAAATAAGAGATTTTCTCCTAGGAAAGATGACCTGAAGCAAGAAGAAGCAATTATTGAAGTAAGTGGTACTCAGTCTGATGGCCCTGACTGGCTGGGCCCAGCTGACAGGTGAGAGGCACAGCGAGCATGCTGGTGTGTACCTCAGACAGGAGTCTGGTCCTTTCAGTTACTCCACCATTTCCCTGCTGGTATCGCTCCCTTGCCTGAGGAGGAAAACATTTTGTTTAATAACAAATCCAAAACAGAAGCAGATTACTTAAATATGACCTCTTTTTGTTTGCCATTTCTGCATATCATTTTATGTTTGTGAATACATTCATGAAAGTGACATTTAACTGTAGCTATTTCATGTCCCTAATAGGCTCCATGTATTTAACTAAAGCATTATAAAATGATGAACTACCTTAACCTTCACATACTGACTGTGTAACTAGCATGGGCATGGTTCACAATAAAAACTGTCCTCAGCCATTTCTAAACACTTTAGAAAAGTAGCTCTTGGTCAATCTAATTTATATGCTATGCACAGAAAATTAGCTCTGAAAAGAAAAAAAAATCAAAGTAGAGCATCAAGCTCAGCATTTAATAAGGATTAACAAAGAGGCTGACAGTACAATCAACTGGAATATGTTCTTGGAAACTAATCTAACAATCAATATTCAGTATTAATGTTAAAGAGATATATACTGGCTTTAATCCAAGAATTTTACAGCATTTTAAAAATAAAAATATTCATGAATAGATGTATATATGAGGGAATTATAAATTAAACAGATAATGCAATAAAAATGAAAATTACTTTCTATTTGGTCTTTGAGAACTTCTGAATGTACAAAAGTTACCTCAAATTTATTTCCACTTTTCTCACCTTTTCTAATTGTCTGCTGAAAGAAAAAATATGCCTTGTACTGACATTTGCAAGTATGCCTACAAGACTTCCATAGCATTAGGAACCACGGGGCATAAAACCCCCAAAGAATGTATTAGATCCCTACTGCTGGAACAAAGGACTGCTGCTTTTAGATGAGATCAGACACATTTAGGGTGGTATGGCCATAGATAGAACTGCTGCTTTCAAAGACCAGCAGTTGTGTTTTATTGTTTGGTTAAAATTTGAACACTTTGAAAGAATGAAAAGTCTCATTTCATTAATTAAACTGTCTCTGAATCTGGCTTGCTTTCACATTCCTTATTGTATGATTGTAAACCATTAAGCAAGAACTGTCCAATTTCTCTGACATATGTAAATATATGCTATTCTTTCTTCTACCCTGACAGTAAGGTAACAACAGACTTAAAAACAAAACAAGGTGTTCTGACGCTCTGTTGCTGTTTTAGGTCATGTTCCCCAACAGTATATACCTTTATTCATTTAAATCAAAGGAAGGAGAATGCTTAAAGACTTCCAGGGGATAATAATTTCTATTACATGTAAAGAGATAAGTTCCATTGCCTTATTTGGCTTTCTAAAGTGGGCACAGAATCAATGTGTTGGTGTTTGTGAAAAGTATTTCAAAATTCTTAAATGAAAAGTATTGTGTCAAGTTTAGGGATTAGGGTCATGCATTGGAATAAATCTCTGGAAATCATTCTTATATTACCTCACTCAGCTGGGCTTGAGCTGCACGATATTCCTGAACCAAATGTTCAAGCTGACTGTTGATGTACTTTTCTCGGCTGCCAATCTTTTCCAGAGTTCTAGTAATTTCATTATGGAGTCTGTCCAAAAATCCCTAGAAATTTCATAGGATTTTAGTAGATAAAAGAATTCAAGAATATATTTTTAAAACAGTTAAAAATGAGTTGAATATATGTCAATCTATTTCCTAAGTGATCAGCCACATGTGAAAAAGACAGTTTGAAATTTCAATAGCAAAGAAACTTATGATGAAAAATATTTTAGTCATATGTTGCAGTGTTAAAAAATAAAGGCCAGGTGTGGTGGTACGTTCCCATAATCTCAGTACTTTGGAGGCTGAAGCAGGAGGATCACGAGTTCAAGTCCAGCCAGGGCTGTGTAGTAACACCCTATCTTAAAAAAAATAAATAATAAAAAATAAAAAATAACAAACCAGGTAGGGTTATTAATCAATTCATTTACCCTTATGCACATCTAAAATATATATGATTATAATTACCTTTACATAAACTTTAAATTCAAAGTAGGTAAGGAATAATATGACTTCCCTATAGCACAATTCTAAGGTAATTGGAATATTCCTGTTGGAAGTAGATCCCTAAACAGAGAGCTCTAGCCTGGGACCACAGTTTTTCATTTGAGCTTTGCTGCTTTGTGGCATTCTCTAAAAGAGACTATTTCTGGCATGGCAGCATGCCTAGGAAAGCTGAAAGTCCTAGGCATTGTTGGCCTGGTGTTCTCTCATTCCTTGATATTCAGTGTAAAGTGATGAACTATTTCTAAAATATCTATTAGCTACATATGTATAATGTGTATATATACATACATATATATACATATACATATAATGTATGTATATTTAAAATATAAATAGCTTTTATATAACTTAGTGTTCTTTATTTGGTTTAAGTGTTAGGGTTGTGAAAATGTAATATGGTATTTTCAATTAATAAGCTCTTGAAAGGCAAGGATTGGGTCTTTTTTTCTTTCATGTTTTCTTATAATTGGTGTTCCACAGGTGATTAAATTTATATTGACTCATATGAAGTAATTCACATACCTTGGTCTCCTTTAAAGCAGATTCAATTCCACTTCTGTGCTGGTGCATTTGGTCAACATGGATTCTCCAATCCTATTGGATTATGAGCATATAGCAACAAAGTAAAGAACACTATATTTCCTTCTTTTCTCTTTTTGTTGTGAAGTCCTGTCCTTTATTACTTTGGTTGGTTCCCTATTTCAGGTGAGTGAGTCCTATACGTAGCTTGCAATCAGATTATAAAGAAATATGTGTAGAGCACTTTAAGATAAATTGTTCCAAATAAATGTAAACTATTTTATGTGTTCATAGAATTATGTCTGATAATTTGAATACAAATTATTCCTCACTGCTGGTAGTTAATATTTATGACTATCCATCAAAATGAAAAAAAAATCTAACTACTAGAAAAGAAATACTTGCTTAATCAGTAACAATTATGTTTGTCAGAAGCAATTCTCAACTCTCCTCGACTCTTGACTCAAATACTACATACCAAAGATTGATTTGTCCCTGGAAATTAAACCGGGGCTCTCTTATTCAGTAAAAATTTTGAATCTCTTCCTTAATAAAAAAAAAAGTCTAGAATGATTGCTAGAATTCATATATTTTGAAATACTGTCTACTACTATTAGACTTGCCTGCAGCCTTAGCACTGTGGTGTCCGATCCCATCAGATCTTGGAAGCTAAGCAGGGTCAGGTCTGGTTAGTACTTAGATGGGAGACCACCTGGGAACACCAGGTGCTGTAGGCTTGGGAGAAGGACAAACAAGCCACTCCCAAAAATCAATCTGCAATTGAAAAAACTCTATGAATAGCAGAGAAGCACTGACAGTAGTGTTCCTATGTAGGGTCGCTATGAGTCCCACCCGACTGCAAGGCACCTAACAACAACTGTTAGACTGATTTGAAATCTATACCAACTGTTTAATTCCCTATAAGATATCTCCAAAATATTTGAGTTTGCATTACTATGAGTAAAAATTTTAAAAGACCTGAAAAACATGTGTCATAAAAGAAAAATACTATGGTAAACTGAAGTACATGATGGAACTAGGATATTTCTCAGTCCCACAGGCTTGCTTGTATACCTTGATGTTCCGTCTTGCTATATCTACAGTTTTGTGAAGAGAAAAATACTCTGAATAGTCCATTCTCCCTATTTCTTAACTTTGAAACAAGCTAGTGATTACAGGGTAAAAAAAATTCTTGGGTGTTTCAAACATACCAATTATAAAATTATATTAAAACTGCAAAGAACCTCAAAAAGCATCTAGTCTCAGCCTTGTCATTTCACAGAAAAGCAAACATAGGGAGTGATGTACCTGGGTTAAAAGCCAAATAATTCCCCCACAACAAGTATTGTCAGTTCAGAGTTAAGAAGAGGGCAATTGGGTATTTGACACTAGTGAAGGCGTTAGAGCAGAGAACAAATTAGCATTTTCCTTTTTTGTATTTTTCTGTCTCATGAGCAAAATGAGGATATGAGAGCTGGAAAGGAATTTAGACATCATCTGCTCATCTATTTAACAATCAACTTGTACAACCTTTTCATTTTACAGTGGAAGGGACTGTTCAGTACCTGTGACTATGGCTAGGGCAGACTTAGCAAAGGAAGGAGGCCCTTTACACTTAGCCAGGCAACAATGGAAAAATGGAGGAGGAGCAAGTGGTTGGCCTTCTACAATTGGACCAAATATGGTTAAGCATCAAGATGGAAACCTATTTAAGCCCAAAGAAGCATCTTTATGAAAGAAAATAAACATATTAAGTATGTCATTGTTAAGTTTTTGAAAAAGTACTCGTCCTGCCTAGTTCTGAAAAGAATTTTGGAGGGTTAATAAACATTGAAATCAAGTATTTACATGTTTCCTGTCTCTTCCTATCAATCTGTCTTTGCCTCTGTTTCTCTCCACATATATGTATGTATATACATGCACACACACAGATAAATAATTTACACGTCATATATATAGTTTTATATATAGACATGGTATGTTTATAATAGTTTATAGTCTCCTTTTTCTACCTGGTATTATATACAAATATATTTTTGCATGTAGTGACATTCAAAACATTTTGAAAAAAGCAACCATGTCTGACTCATCTATATATAACAATGATAACTTACATTGATATGAAACTCCATGGGGCAGCTGGAATTTCTGTGGAACCTTAAAGTATGACTAACATTTCAATTGGATAGAAAAAGAGGAGAGAAAAGGCATCTTAGGCTGAAGGAGTAACATGAACAAGGAAAACACATAGGGCACATGTAGGTTAGGCTGGCTTGAGTATAAAATACAAAGTACTTAGGGTAGGGTAAGGAGAATAGATTATGAAGAAACAGAGCTGGAGAGGTAGATTACATTAGAACAAGGGCTTTGCCTATTACAACCAAATGTGAACATTATCATGTGAATAATGGGGTGCATTAAATATTTTTACCCCATATATTTGTCTGCTTGTTGTGCTGTGGGGACTTGCATGTTGCTGTCATCCTGAAAGCTATGCTACCTGTATCTCAGATACCAGCAGGGCCACCCATGGTGGAAAGGTTTCAGCTGAGCTTCCAGACTAAGACTGACTAGTGAGAAGGACCTGGCACCCCACTCCTGAAACAATTAGCCATTGAAAACCCTATGAATAGCAGAGAAGCACTGTCAAAGATAGTGCTAGAAAATGAGCCCTCCAGGATGGAAGGCATTCTCCTCAAAGTAGAGTAGATTTTAATGGCAGGAATGGAGTAAAGCCCCTGGGACCTGCTTTTGCCGGTGTGGCACAACTTGAAATGAGAAGAAACATAGTGACTGCAACATCGGGCTCTACCATAAAAAGATCATGTGCATAGCATAGTGTTGGGTAGTGTTTTGTTCTATTGTACTTAGGGTCATTATGAGTCAGATCCAACTCAATGGAACCCAACAACAACAAATGACATTACATAATTTTGGTTTTACTTTTAAAGTCAAGACTGTCATGAAAAGTAACAGAATGAAGGACTTATTAGAAATGCAAAAGACTAAAGATAGGAGACTAGTTAGAAGGCTATTATGTAGATTAGAGGGGCTTGAATTTGAACAGGAAGAATGAAAGGGAAGGGATGCATTCAAGGGACCTTATAGTGGGACAACTATGGGGACTAGAAGAATAAGGGGAAATATGAGTGTAGGGTGGCTGAAGTGGAGGTGGGAAGTAAAGAGAGAATGTTTAAGGTTTATAGCCTGAAGAAGTAATGCAATAGTAATATGTCAGGGTGACAAGAGTGGGATAGGTTTCAGGGAATCCAGAAATACTAAGGAATTTGGTTTTGGACTTGCTAAATTTGAAAAGGGGCTGGGATTTAGCTCAGTGGCTAGAGCGCTGCACTGCAGTCTCTGAGGTCCTGAGTTCAATTCCCAGCACCGCAAAAATGGGAGAAGGGCCTGGCAATCCACTCCCAAGGCAATCCCGAAACAGTCAGCCATTGAAAACCCTATGAGGGTCGCTATGAGTCGGATACTGACTCGATGGCACCTAACAACAACAACAACAAATTTGAAAAGCCACTGAGACATTTGTGTATTCTTGTAGCCCATTAAAGTGGAACACTAGTAATGATTTATAATTATCTCCCAAGCAAATTGGAATATTTATTTTATTAAAATCTAAAGGGACATATTTCCTGATGGACAGCTATTGAAAAGGCCTGAAAAGTGTTCTTACCCTTTACTCTAGCAATTCAACCTCTAGAAACTATTCCCCCCAAGTAATTGGAAATACACACAGGTTAATGCACACGTTCTTTATAAAATAGCAGAAAATAAGTATCTAAAAATAGAGGGCAGTTTAAACTAATTTTGTAATATTCGTTTTCCTATTAAAACAAAGCACTATGATACCATGTTTTATAAAACTTAAAGCTCAGAAAAAAATCAGTGATACACTGTTTGGAGATACACACATATGTTAAAATACTTAGAACAAAAGGTAAGAAGCTACTGACAACACACTGACTTGAGGCTGGTGGTTACTGCGTGTGGAAAGGGACAGCTGCCGAGGAGCACACAGGTAAAGGTAACCTCAGGAGTGCTGAAATGATCTGATTCTCAAGTCAGGTCTGGGGCTTGTTTTATTATTGGGGTATGAAAGTACACAGGTATTACATATTACATATTAGTATCACACACTAAAGGGCTAAATTCATGTCCTTAATATACTTAATGATCAACCAAAATGTATGCTTAATAGCACAGAAAGTAGAAAGTACAGTCTAAAAAGAATATTCATTAGGGGTTTGTTTAGTAAAAATTAGTATTTGTACATGTTTAAGTGTGTGTGTGTGTGTGTGTGTGTGTGTGTGTGTGTGTGTGTGTGTGTGTGTGTTATGGATGTCCCTGTGTGTATATATTAACACAGGCATTTGAATATTGGAGTACTCTTAAATTTCTTTTTTTTTTTATTAGAAATTTTTAATGTACATCATAATGTGATTCATTTTGACATGATTTTCATTGTGACAATTTTCATATATGCAATTTGATAAACATTATTCATATAGGTTACTCCTTACCCTCCCCTATGCTTCCCCCCTTCCCCCCCTTCTCATCTAAGTTTCCCATCCAAGTCTTCTCTATCTTTTACTTAGTAGTATTTTTCTATATGTCCTTGAGTTCCATTTCTGTTTAAGATAGAAACTTTTCCTGTAGTGGTCTTTGTTTTTATCTTGTTAGAACAATTACACGTGATTTCTAGTCCATTTATATTGACATCATTCTTTAAATTTCTTTTTTATCCTTCCAAAATTTTCTAAATTTCCTACAAAGGGAATTTTATCATTTTAATTATCAGGGAAAAAACAAAAAGGAAAATATCCTTCAGATGTTGTCATGGTTTGAATCTAAAATGCTCCCCAAAGCTCATGTGCTTTAACATTCAGTCCCCAGCTGGTGGAAGTTTGTGGGAGCTATGAAACCTTTGGGAGGTGAACTCTAGCTTTCCAGAAATGAGTCACCGGAGGAGGGCCTTTGGAGTTTTTTACCTAGACTTCCCAGCCTGATTGCTCTGTCTTTGGTTCTCTGACTCCTGATTGCAAAAATAAATATAAATAATTGTAATTGTGGCAGTTAGAAAACATGAATGTAAAAGGCAAAATACATAGCGTTTGAAAACTACAGCTGAGATGCTTAAAAACTACAAATGTTTGTGGCAAGAATGGAGAAGTGATGGATTTTAGTGACATATAAGAACTTGAAATCTACCTGGGTCCCTAAAATAAGTAACATTAAAATGAACAATTCAATAACAATAGAAATACATTTCTGGAAAATACATTAGGTTATAATGCACTTTTATATAACTTTCCTTATTTGAGACTCACAAAGGTTTGGTGAGATAAGTAGTTATTATCATCCCTTCTTATTCATTTCTACCTTCTCTATAAAGTAGGTTATGAGGTTTGCTGGCTGGTTGTGGGAGGAATATACTTCCCTGCTCCATGGATGCTGGCTTTGGCTATGTGATTCTCTTTAGCCAGTGGAATGATGGTGGACATTATCTATGCCAGGACTGTGTAGAAGCTGCCAGAGGCATCCACTCACCAGCTCCTTTATCCTTTCTGTCAGCCATGATAAGGTGCCTGTCTCTCTCAGGGGCTTTTCAGCCTGAGCCTGGGAGTGAAAAACATGGGACCCAGCTGGAGGAAAGTTGCAGCTGAGCCACACATCAGCAGAAAAGTATCCTGAATGAGGATAATGTGTTATTGTTATTGTAAGCCACTGTGATTTGTGAGTTAATGCAGAAAAACAGACTTTATATACACATTTTAGAGTGGGAAAAACAAAGAATCATATAGGTTAAATGACCTTTTCAAAGTCTCTTATCAGAAAAATGGAAACCACTCCCAAACTTGTGTATTCTTCACATATTGTATAATGCTTTTTTTTTTTTTTTTTTTTTTTTGTGATAGAGTGGACTGCCAAAGAGTTTATAAGGTAAACTAAGAGTTTGTTTTGCTCTATTTCAAGTGAGACCACGAAGGCCACTGCAGTTTACTGGTTGCTTATTCTGAAGTGCCCTAAAGCATGGTCATTAAGCATTTGTCCTTTCTATTGAAGAGTGTTTCACATAATTTTGCCTATTTTCTTTTCTCTCTCAATAGAATTGAGAATAGCAATGATATTGTATATCATCTCTTTAGACTTTAAAAAAAAATAATGCTATGTATTGAATCTTTAGCCTTGTATATGTGAATCAGGAGCTCTACCACCGAGCTACTCAGACTTAAACTTTCTATTTTTCAAAATCATCTCATAAAATCTCATGTATAATTTTATCACTTGTGAGGGTAAATAACAAAGGTATTGTTATAATCATAATCCCCTTTCTTACTCCAAATTCTTTAGATACATAATAAATTATATTATGTATCTCCTCTTTTCAGAAGCTGGAGAACTGTGATACAGTATGAGCAGATGGTGATTCACAGTAAACGATAATATCAAAATGTATGAGAACTGTATATTCTTGATTCTAATCAGATGTTGCTGACCAGGAATCCAATCCATATGCAATTTGAATCCACACCTGATTTTATAGCCTCCTATTGTTCAAAGAGTATGGATTAAAATCAAGAATATACAGTAGTTGCAGCTGTTAAGGTGACTATTAGGACCATATGGTTCTCTGAGTTTTACTTCAACAGAATACCACCTGACTGGGTTCCTTTGCATAAGCAGATACATTTTCTTTGTTTGGATCTCTAACTCAATGCTTAAAGTTTCTCTTGGAAACTACAGACAGATTAAATCCACCAGCTAGAGATGGTAAATGGAATGTTATTTGTGTCTAAGTTTCATTAATTTATAACCTGTAAATAATCAAACTTTCCTTTTTAAAAATCAAGTTTGAATTTCTTTATGTATGGAGAAGCATATTGCTAAAGTTAAGTCTTTATGGGAAAAAGCCAAAGAAAGTACCTTTCTGCATGCAAGATGCTTTTTCATTCTAGGCCCAGGAAAAATCCATGCCAGAATATAGCTGAATTTTAGCGGCTCACAGGGTCTATGGGAACCTTTTACCTCTCCCCTAAAGAGCAAGACCCAAGGCTCTGATGTATCTTGAATTCCTTCCCATTATGAAAAAATTACTTCTGTTGTGTCACCTACCCTCTATTTCTCCTCTATTCTCACTCCCCCTTCCCAATTCCATTATGAATAATTACCAATAAAATCTTAATTAAATGCTTTGTTTTGCAGTTTTATTTTAGTGAATACAAAAGTGTTTATAAAGGCTTTTGTAGGTTCAATTTAAGATGGCCAACTCCATTTTTCTCATTAGGCCTTTGTTTAAACTAAGAATTCATTTTCCCTAGGAATTTTCAAGGTCACTATAATATATGAGGAAGAAATCCTGTACTTCCATTTCATAAATTGAGTAGCAAATTGAGGTTGTTTAATTTTTACATTGTTAACCATTAAATGAATAGGAATCTAAACGCCCTTTCTCTTACAGATTTTCCACTACATAAAGCAGGCTCTCATTTTCTTACTTTGTCACTCAGTTGCAATAAGAAGCATAAGAGATTCTGGTAATTCCCAATTGAAAGTTGCACATTAAATAAAACGTTTATTTTCTTGGTTGTTTTTACTAAAGTATAGACACTAGAGAAGTTTGCCGCTTCTACTCTGCAACAGATGAACAATCTAGATAACCTTGCTAGAAGTATCTCTAGAACAAGGATAAATAAGTTCCAAAATAGAATTTACGGGTTGGGGCTCTTCTACAAATAAAATGCATGAGCCCTTTAGTACATGGTTTTCTGGTTTTTTTTTTTTTTTTTTTTGGTGATATTTACTTTGGCTAATGAGGAACCTGGTCTCTCTCCTTGGTTATAGAGTAGTATCTTAACAGTCACATCCAACCCAAGATCTTTTTAAATCTAATAAGAAGAACTACAATGTTAACATTCATGGGATGCTTGTTAAGGTACCGTCGAGTTGGTATCCGACTCATAGCGACCCTCTGTACAACAGGGGAAACACTATTGTCAGTGTTTCTCTGCTGTTCACAGGGTTTTCAATGGCAGATTGATTTTTGGGAGGGGGTTGCCAGGTCCTTCTCCCAGCCTACAGCTTCTGGTGTTCCCCGGCGGTCTCCCATCCAGGTACTAACCAGGCCCGACCCTGCTTAGCTTCCCAGATCCGATGGGATCGGATAACACAGGGCTACGGCTGCAGGCCTAATGCGATGCTTACCATGTGTTAAATAATATGCCAAGCACTCTTGATACATCATCACATATAATTCTTTCATAAACTCTACTAAGATGAAGAAACTAAGTCTAAGCTATTTATAAGTATACTGTCCAAGCTCACACAGATAAATCCATACTAGAGCACTAATTTGCAAGGACTATAGCATAATGTCATTTCCCTGATAAAATGCAGTAAAATCTAATTAAAATTGTTAAAAGGATAATGGTTAAAGATCACTTTTGTTTTATTTGTTTTACTGTTTGGATCTTAGTATTTCCTAAAGGCCCATGTTCTGGAGGCTTGGTCCCCTGACTGGCACTAGGAGGTGGTGGAAGGTTTAAGTAGGGCATAGTAGAAGATCTTAGGGTCATTGAGGGCATGCCCTTGAAAGAGATAGTAGGACCTCAGCCTCTTCTCACCCTCTTCTACCTCCAAGCCAGAAGGTGAGCTGCTTTGCCTTACATGCACTCCCCACAATGATGTGCTGTTGCAATAAGACCAAAAGCAATGGGGCTAACCGAAACCTCCCAAACTGTGAATTCTTTACTAGTTGATTATCTCAGGTTTCTGTTATCACAACAGAAAGATAACATGATTTATAATGTTTGATTATTTAAAGAATTAATTTATATATTAATTGTGGTAAAAATAAATTTAAAACATTCTTAAGAATTGCCAACAGTGATTATATCTGAAGAATATACACAGAGATTACACTACTATGCTCACCTAGAACACAAGCCAATGTATCCTACACAACTGATATACTAGAACACATGACCAAGTGAAAGTCTTTTACTATGAATGCTACCTTATAAAACTGATAGGGACACCCAACATGTCTGATGCATACATAGCAATGTACAGACATGAAGCATGAAAAAGCAAGGTGGCATGATGCCTATAATGGAACACAACGACTTTCTAGCCATGGACCCCAAAGAAAAGGAAGTCAGTGAATTTTCTGAGAAAGAATTCAAAATAATGATCTTAAAGGAAACTCAATGAAATATAAGAGAATATAGATGAATAAGTCAATGAAATTAGGAAAATAACTCATAGTCTGAATGAGAAATTCAGCAAAGAGATGCAGATCATAAAAAAGAACTGAACAGAAATCCTGGAGCTAAGTTAGGTATGGTGGTGTGGTAGAATGCTTGTTCAGCATGCACGAGACCCTGGATTTGTTCCCCATTACCACACACACACACACACACACACACACACACACACACACACACATACACACAAATCTTGGAGCTAAAAACTCAATAAAATGAATTTAAAAATACAGTTGAAAGTCTCAACAAAAGACTAGATAGAAGAGATAAAAGAATTTATAAGCTTTAAGAAGGTCTTGTGAGATAACTCAGTCAGATAAAATGGATAAATAACAAAGAAGATGATGATGATGATGACAATGACAATGACAGAAGAAAGCCAAGAAAAGTTATGGAACACCCTTAAGCAAACAAATATTCACATTTTTGAGTTGCAGGAGAAACAAAGGAAAAGACACAGGATACCTATTTAGAGAAATAATAGCTGGAAACTACAAATCTTTGGAAAGACATGGATGTTCAGGTTTAGGAATCTCAAAAGGATCTCAATTAGATTTGACCAAAAAAGGTCCTCTTTGAAGTATATTATAGGTCAAATTGTGAAAAGTCCAAGACAAAGAGAGAATTCTAAAGACAGCTGAAGAAAAACATCAAGTCACATTTGACTAAGGTTTCTCAGCAGAAACCTACAGGTCAGGAAAGAGTGGGATGATATATTCAAAGTCCTGAAGTGGGGAAAAAGTGCTAATAATAAATATGACACCCAGAAAACCTACCCTTCAGAAATGAAGGAGTAATAAAGACTTCTCAAGGCAGCAGGGACTGAGAGAATGCTTACAAGAAATGCTTAAGACAGTCCAAAGGACGGTAACCACAGTCATCAAAACACATGAATATATAGAACTCACTAGGAAAGCAGATACACAAAAGAGAAAGAGATAAGAATCAAACCTCATCAGTACAGCTTTTTCTGGTTGTTTCGTATACCTTTGTTTCTTCCTTTCATTGTTTATATTTGTGGTTTGGTGGTTTTCTGGAAAGCTGGACATGATGGCACATGCACTTGTTATCCCAGTACTCAGGAGACTGAGGCAGGAAGATTGCAAGTTCAGGCTAGCCTGAGCCACAAAATGAGACTGTCTCAAAAACAAATAAACCAGAAATATTTAACAAAATGACAAAAGTTCTGTGTTTAATCATCAAGAACAGTCTTGTTGTTGTTAGGTGCCATCGAGTCAGTATCCAACTCATAGTGACCCTCATAGGGTTTTCAATGGCAGATTGTTTTTCAGGATTGCCTTGGGAGTGGGTTGCCATGTCCTTCTCCCATTTTTGCAGTGCTGGGAATCGAACTCTGGACCTCAGAGACTGCAGAGCGGTGCTCTACCAACTGAGCTAAATCCTAGCCCAAGAACAGTCTTAAATGTAAGTAAACATATACATGAAAAGTGCACAGAAGTGTACTTACACACAATAGACTTTTAAGTCAAAAACTGTTGTTACAGAGGGTTGCTATGAATTGGACAGGACTTAATGGCACCTAACAATAACAACAACAAGAAGTAAAAAATTATAGAGAAAGATTCAGAAAGTCACTCTATAATAATGAAGGTATAAATTCAATTCAACAAAATGAAATAACACTTACAAATATATGTGTACTCATTGCTGGAGCACCCAATTACATAAAGCAAGCATTATTAGATCTAAAAGGAAAGAAAACCTCTAATACTGTAACAGTCAAAGATGTCAACACCCCACTTTCATCAATGAACATAACTCATAAGCAAGGAAAGAAACATTGGAGTTAAAATGTACTATAGACCTTACTAACAACAACACACACCTTACAGATATTTACAAAATATTTCATGCAACAGCTCCTGAATATGCATTGTTCTTATTAGCACATGGAAACATTCTCCAGGATAGACCATATTTTAGGACAGAAAACAAAACCAATCAACCAAGCAACCAATCAACAAATAAAAATATGTATCTTTTCTAACCTCAATGAAACACAGCTAGTAACAATGGAAGGGATTTTAGAAGTTGTACAAATACACATAAATTAAACAGGTTCTTGCATTATCAATGGGGTCAACAAAGAAATCAAAAGGTAAAATTTAAAAATTCTTGAAAAAAATGAAACTGGAAAAACAACATACCAAAACCCATAGAAACAGTGAAAGCATGACTAAGAAGAAAATCTATAGTAACAAGTTGCTGCATTAAAAAAAAAAAATAAACCTAACAATGATTCTCAAGAAACTAGAAAAGCACTATGGTATGTGCTCATCCACTTTACTCACTGGATCTGGCACAGTGTCACTTCTGGCTCTTCCCCAAAGTCAAATAACCATGAAAAGTAAACTTTTTGAACTGATTCAGGCTGTGGAGGCAGCCATAGCAATGGAACTAAAGACATGAAAAAGACTTCTAAAACTATTTTAGAAAGTGGTAAGGATGATGGGATAAGTATGTACAAAGCCAAGGGGAACATTCTGAGGGAGATTAATGGCAATATGTTTTTTACTGTGATAAATTAAAAAAATTTAAGCATTCACCATATTTTTTGTCACAGTTCGTATAACCTGCCAAAATTGAACCATGAAGGCATAGAAAATCTGAGTAGACAGATAATGAGTAACCATACTGAATCAGATATTAGAAGTATTCCAAAGAAGAAAAATCCAGGACTAGATTGTTTCACTGCTGAATTTCATGAAGTTCTTAAGAACTAATGCCAAATCTTCTTAAACTATCCCTCT
>VMDO01025104.1:0-28723 GCA_007922755.1 Pedetes capensis | reverse complement strand
AAGCTAAATTCACACAATCCATCTGTCAGTCTGGGCTGAGCACCATGTCTGTCTCAGCCCATGGGCAGTGATGCACTTGATGTGGGGTCACCCTTGCTGGGTCCCTGATTACTGCACCTGCTATTTTTACTGCCCTACTAAACCTCCACACTTCTCATGGGTAGAAGGTGGAGAAGCACAGGGTCATGGAGAACAGGCCCCAGAAGGGTTTGGAGGCATCTCCGGCGGGAATGTCAATAGGTTCAGCTTTATAGAGTAATGGAGGGAGATGGGTAGGGGAGAGAGAAAGAGAAGACAGCGAGAAGATAGTTCTGCTGCACATGGGTATAGCTAGCCCTTCCGACTGTGAGGGGCCACAGCAGTGGGGGGCTGGGAGGTCGGCCCTCCAGAATACAAAACTGGAGGACTATAAGACATGTAATGCACAGGTGGTCCACCTCTCCCAGGCTGGAGACTGTGCAGTCAGAGGCCTCTCAGGAACCCCCAGAGAGTCCACACGAGGGCCCATGAGACAGCATCATTTGGACACTTGCCACCTAGCCATTGCTAGCCTGTCAAGGCCGACAGAGAAGCAGCAAGAACCTACAGAAAGAGAACACCCCAGCACCCATTGGGTTAAGGGACATGTGTCCCTCTCTCTGTGATCCTCCTGGAAGAGCCTGTCACTGAAGAGGAAAGGGGTCAGAGTTGTCACAGAGCTTGGCCAGCCACCTCCCTCTCCTAACACCCTGTTGTCACTGCACCAGCCAACTCTGAAGGGAGTCAGGGTCCCTCCCAAACTGCACGGGGGATGGGCAAAGAGACACCATTCAGATTGCAATTGAAGTTACCCTTTGAACTGAACAGAGTGTTAATAATTCAAAGTGATCAGCAAGTTATGGAATTTTAGTTGTCATCGAGGAATGGAGTTGGGCCATTGAAGGCCGCAGGATTGACAGTGATGGTTAGAAAATTAAAGCATGTCTTATTTACATCTCACTGAATTGAAATTCCTGAATAACCTAGCGAGCGGAGAACAGTACGACACACACCATAGACACAACCCTACAGCCCTGTCAGAGCCTTCTCATGGGTTAAGCAGAACTTGTTGTTGTTGTTGTTGTTAGGTGCCGTCGAGTCGGTATCCGACTCATAGCAACCCTGTGTACAACAGGCGAAACACTATTGTCAGGGCTTCTCTGCCATTCATAGAGTTTTCAATGGTGGATTGATTTTTGGGAGTGGGTTGCCAGGTCCATCTCCTAAGCCTACAGCACCTGATGTTCCCAGGCAGTCTCCCATCCAAGTACTAACCAGGCTCGACCCTGCTTAGCTTCCAAGATCTAACGGCATCGGATGGTGTTGGGGATTTTTAAAATTATATTTCCCAACTAGGGTCCCTCATAACAGCCTGAGGGGCTGACCCCTAGTTGACCCCAGGGCTCATCTCACTCACTCAAAACAGCCCCTCCCATCGAGTGAGCAAAGATGGCCCCCAGTCAGCTTGACCAGCCTTAACCACCTTAATTTTGATTGGCTCCCCTCACCACTGTGCAGGTAGTAACTGTCTCTACCTGGCAGTTATGTCCGTTTGCCCCCTGTACCTGCCAGCTGTGTGCCTTGATTGGCTGAACTCCACCATGTGACCCCTCCAGGACCCTATAAAAGCAGGGCTCCTGGACCCCATCTTCACCCTATGATTCCTGTAGCACCACCGATCCTGACCTCTCTGACTATCTCCTGAACCTCATCACCTGGGCCAGCGCTCCCTACTCCAGCAAGACCATCTAGCAAGCTGGCGAGATCAAGCCCAGGGGCCCCGAAGAGCCGAAGGCATCTAGCGAGCCACCAAGAGCCTCCCAACTCCTCCCATCCTTGGGAAGGAGGGGGGTAAAGAAGGTGAGCCGCAAGAGTCAAGACCATCGGACCGCAACTGAACACCAGTGGCTGTGGCCGTGCCTTTAAGGCTGAGCTGTACCAGCACTTAGCCTGCAGCATTCCATGCTGCAGGCCTAGAGCCAGCACTTAAAGGGATAGAGCCTCGCTCTATAGGGGCTGCTTGCTCCTTGCTCTCCATAAGGGGAGCACCCCAATAAACCTTCCCTGTCCTTCTCCAACCATTTGAAGGTCTCCCGAGGTCCTTCTTTCCTGACACTGGCCACGTGTTTATGTTGAGGGTTTGGCCCTAACTTTAGCCGGGCTAGAGCCAAAAACCCCGACAGGATGGCATAGGGCTATGGCTGCAGGCAAAGGAGAACTAGAAGACCTTTATTCCTTCGTTCCCCAACCCTTGCACCCCTCCACCCCTGCACAAAGAGCACCCTTCCTTGCTGAAGACTTTCAAGAAGGCCTCATGCTCTTCTCAGCCAACTAGGCCAAGTGGGCTGGTCGGTCACCAGGGACAACTCGGTGGAGCTCAACAGGAGCACATGTTCCTCAGTGTTGGATGGATAATGACAGATATCCTCAAGGAGACCAGTCCAGGGACTTTCTGACCATTAAAACTCTCTCTCTCTCTCTCTCTCTCTCTCTCTCTCCATTTCCCTGCCTGTTGATGTCATCCATCCCTTGGCTGTGCGAGTGACAGGGATGTGGCTGTGGACAGACAGCCTGGGCTCCCTCTCAGTCAGTATAACCCAAGCCCCTAAAAAAGAGGATTTCTGTCTCACACACGGCTCTTAAATCCTGCGAAATGGCCTGATTGCCCATGTTTGGATCAGCAGCGCTCTCCTCGGCCCTGTGATCCCCTTTGGGGTCAGTCCACAGGCAGCACAGCTCAGCCTGGGTGACAATCCATCCCTGGGGTGGGCAGTCTCTTAGTAGGGAGGACAGGAGCAGGTAGCACAAGAATTGAGGTCTGAGTGCTGGGCGCGGTGGTGCATGCCTGTAATTCCAGTGGTTCTGGAGGCAGAGGTGGGAGGACCACAAGTTCCAGACCAGAAGCAGTCTGCGTCACTTAGCGAGACCCTGTCTCAAAAATTAAAAAAATAAAACAAAACAAAACAACAACAACAAAAAACAACAGGCTGAGGCTGAGGCCTTGGGTTCAATCCCCAGTACCCGAAAAAAAAAAAAAAATAGAGGTCTGGAAGGGGTCAGTTTCAATTTGAGTGTTTTGTAAGGATCCATTGATTATTGGCAGCTGTGCCTAACTTTATGCTAAGTTCATCAACTTATCTGAAAGCAGCCAGTGCCCTACCTGCCAGGAACACCATCTGCAATCCAGTGTCCTGGACTTGTGTATGTTAGTGGAGTCCCTGGTGGATGGGAATGAGATCCTGTGAGCAGGTCCTCACCTCCTCCCCTGGTGTGCTCCTCCATGCCAAGCAGAAGGCCAAGGGTGTGGAAGGCGCTCAACGGCTGCATCTGGAATGAGTGTCTGCCTTGGTGAATGAATGACTCTATGAATGAAAGGAAAGGAAATGAAACACAATTAGACACACGCACTCAGAGCTCACCTAACCACACGGCTTCCTGCCCTCCGCCCATCTGCTGAAAGCTCTGTGCCCATAATGTTAGGTTTGGGCTCCTCAGTCCCTGAGGGGAAGGGCAAGGGGCTGCTTTCTGTGGTTGGCAGGAAAAGACACTGGGCTAGGGATTGGGGATGGGGTGGGGTGTTGTCCTGCCATTAATTACCTGTGTGACCTTGGGTAAGCCACTTAACCTGTCTTCACTTCCGTGTCATTATCCATCAAACTGCGTAACATTCTCTGTGCATTCCTTTACCCCTCCACATGAAAAAAGGTAATAGCACTTGGAAAAATCTAAAAGAAAAGCACAGTGTTAGAGAAAGAAGGTAGTTATTATAACCTTGAGGCTCCCTCAGAATGCCCAATCGTCGCAGAGCTCCATTTGTGGGTCCAGGGAGGTAGGTGTGGAAGGCATAGTCCTCCACACAGAGGGGCCCATACTTATGGAGAAAATCCCCCAGCCCCTGGGCGGGTACCTCTCGCGTGCCCAACCCTGAGAGGTGAAGATTGCAAAGGGAGAGAGTACTGCTTGTCTTTAAGAAAAGATTCACAACAACAAAAGAATCAGATATTTATAAAGGGCTCCGTGGACTGTCAGTCATAGATAGTTGTTGAGCAGCTGTCATGTGCCAGGCACTGTTCTAGAATTTGAAGAGGAACAGGCACACACAGTCCTGCCTGCAGGGTTCCACAGGAGGGCACAAATGAACACATAAACAGGCAGATCATAAGTGAACTCAGCGCCTTCAGCCCTGATAAATGCTGTGAAGATGACAGAACAGGGTAACACGAGGGTGACAGCAAGCATCTTAGTTAGGGGAAGAGGCTGATTTAGTGGAGTGATCATGGGAAGAGCCTGGGAGCTGTGGGGAGACAGCATAAGGCTGAGTCCTGAGCAAGGAGGAGGAGGAAGTGAGGACCAGGCCGATGAAATATCGGGAGGACACCCTGGGGGAGCCAGGGAAGGGCCGTGTGCCTGGAGCCCAGCAAACCTGAGCAAGCTGGGCTTGTGAGCTAGGAGGGGAGCACGAGGCAGTGGGAATCTACTGGAAGTTTAGGTAGGGATGTGCCATGCTCTGAGAGAGAGACAATGTCCGGTACGCAGGACACAATGCTAACAATGGAGGAATCTAAGGGATGAAGCCATGAAAGAGTTTCATATTCTTCTTGCAGTTTCTTTACACATTTGAAATTATTTTAAGATAAAAAGTGAAAAATAAAAGGATCAGCCGGGTGTGGTGGCGCATGCCTGCAATCCCAGCAGATCTGGAGGTGGAGGCAGGAGGATTGCAAGTTCGAGACCAGAGGCAGTCTATGTAACTTAGCGAGACCCTGTCACAAAAAGTAAAAAATAGGTGGCGGGGTGCAGCTCAGTGGTCCAGCACTTGCAGAGCATGCCAGCACAAGGCCCTGGGTCCAACCCCCAGTACCACAAAAAATAAAAAATAAATAAATAAATAAAAGGATCCACAGACTCCTGGTAGACAGTGGATTGGAAGGGATGGGGAGAAGGGGCTGGGGAAAGCTGGTGCTCAGACTGGAGGAAGGCGACCATAAGGAGGCTCTGCTGTGGTCTAGGTGACTGGGATGGGGGAAGGTGGACGGGAAAGCGATGTCATTCTCAGGATGCCTCTCTGGAGGTCTGAATTCCTTCTGCATTGCAATCGTAATGAGTTACCACAAACTTAGTGGTTATAAACAACAAAAACTTATCATCTTACAGTTTTGTAGGTTGAAATTCAAACAGGTCTCACAGGGCTAAAATTAAGATCTAGGTAGTGCCTTTCTAGTGCTCCTTTCTAAGGTTCCAGAGAGGAACCCACATCCTTGCCTTTTCCAGCTTCTGGAAGCTTCTTGCCCATAACTCCTTACTCTACAGGACCAGTGATGGACAATGAATCCGTCTCGCTCTCTTATCTCTCTCTGTGACCACAGCCTGGAAGGAGCCTCGCTTTTAAGGACTCGGGCAATTGCATTGGGAAATTCAGGGTAATCTTCCCAGTCTCAGATCCTAAACCTTAATCACATTTGCAGAGTCCTTTTGGCCACAGAAGACAGCCATTCACAAGTTCCCTGGGGATGAAGCTCTGTAGATCTTCAGGAGCTATGATTCTGTCTACCATCATGTAGAACCACTAAGATTTGCCAATGGACTGGAATCCTGAATGAGGGAAAGAAACAAACTGAGAGAAGCTGCTGGGTTTCCCCCTGGGCCACCAAGTAAAGGTGGGGCCATGACGCAGGCCAGCAAGCCCCTTGGGAAGAGCACACACATTGGGGTGCGGAGAGGAAGGGAAGTGATAATTCTGTTTAAGATGCTCTAAGTTTGGAGTCTGAGCAGGCCAAGATAATTGGGTGAGCCTCACCCAGGTTCCCAGGCTACCAGAGGAATACGTTCAGAGACCAGGCATCAGAGTGGCACTCGAGAGAGTTCAAGTCATCCAAAGCTGGCAACGCAAATACCTCCAACCGTAAAAGATGCTCTAGAGGGTGTGGAAGGCCAGATGGAGAAGTGGCTGGTCGTATAGGTCAGGGTCTGACATTCAAAGCCTAGTGCAGTAAGGCACCAAGTGTAGGCATCCTGCTGGGGCCAAGGGATGTCACGACACCAGAGCAAGGCCATGAGGACACTTGCCACAGCAATGTGTACAACATGCAGCATGCTGCTGCCCAGATGCTGCAGCCTGTGAAGGATGGGGTGGGGGGGCGCGTGCTGGCTGCTCAGCCAGGCTACAGCAGGTCTAGCATGGGGTCTGCCCCTTCCTGCCCCTCCTGGTATTTGCAGCCAGAGGGAGGCGAGTGCCCTAGGCAGAGAAGGCTAGGGGCTGTGTGGGATGAAGGGAGAGGCATCCCTTCCTCTTTTGGAACTGCCGCTCTTAAATCAAGCAATTCAATCCAGGTGGAAGAGGGTTGGCAGCTGGGGGTGGGGGGGAGAAGAAGGAGAAGCAGACGATAAAAAAAATCAATAATGCTGCCCCATAAAATAAATTGAGATTTGTGGAATTCACTTCCACTTGACATCAAAGATGCCGATTTGGTGAATTCGTTTAAGGCCAAATTGAAAGCGTATCATTTTAATCCGGGTCCCCAAGCTGCCCCCAGCTCCGTGGCAAGGGCCCTGGGGGCTGGGTTTACAGCAGCTTCTGATACATGTTTGGGACCGATTGATCTCCATTGCTCCAGAGGAGCCGTGCTCAGGGTGGCCGTGGAGGTGAACAAGGTCCCTGCAGGCAAAGACACCCCCAGGAAATCAGCGATGCAGTCAGTTTTGGCCACCTGGGAAGTGACTAAGAGGCAGGTGCGAGGCTGGCCAGCGAGGACTTCGGGAGTGCAGCTCCTTTGAGCTCTCCGGGCCTGGATGTTTCCTCCCATAAGTGAGTGTGTGGTGAAAGAGAAGACAGAATAGCGCAGTCCATGGACTCCTGTTCTGGATTCCGCCCATCAGAGCGTTAGTGAGTGAATGGTTAGTGTAGTGTGAATGGTGGAGTGGAGGGGAAAGGCAGTGTGCTATGAGGTCCTGAGCAAGCAAGGTAAGCCCAAGACAAGATGAGCACAATATGAGTTTCCATGACCCAGGGCTCAAAGAAGACACGACAAATCCAAAAACTGCTGAGTTAGATGCCAGAGCCCACTTTAACCAGGGAAGACTCAGCCCCACAGGCACAAAGGCATGGAGTCTGCAGGATGGCAGGATAGGACAATTCCATCCCAGACTGTGGAGATGTCATTTGTGACCCAGAAAGGTCAACCAAGGCCGGGGTGGGGGTGACTAGGACAACTCAGAAGTGTGAGCAGTGTGATTTGGCAGTGTAGACATGTGGTGCCTGCAGCCGAAGCCCTGTGGCATCTGATCCCGTCAGATCTCGGAAGCTAAGCAGGGCTGGGTCTGGTTAGTACTTGCATGGGAGACCACCTGGGACCCCAAGCCTAGGCTTGGGAGACGGATGTGGCAACCCACTCCCAAAAAATCAATCTGCCATTGAAAACCCTATGAACAGCAGAGAGGCACTGATAATAGTGTTTCACTTGTTGTATGCAGGGTTGCTATGAGTTGGATACCGACTTGATGGCACCTAACAACAACAACAGACAGGTGGTTACAATGAAGTATCTGGAATGAGCATGTATAGGTACAAATCTCAGCTGTATGACCCAGGAACTGAGCTTTCTGTGCCTCAGTTTCCACATCTATCAAGTGGGAAAGGGTAGTAATGGTCTGATTCCAGAGGACCGCCCAGGACCCTTTGATGGGAAAAATGTAAAGCATTCTGCAGGACACAAGGCAGATTGTCCATTGTCAATACATGTTACTGTGATGATCACCATGGGCAGATGGGAGACTTTGGACAAGCCATTGAGCCCTTCTCCAGGCTCAATATGCTCCTCTGTAGAGTGGAGAGTCCAACTAAGTGTTCTCTATAGTCCATGCCACACTGAACTTGCCAGAGGCTCCACCCCTGGGGTCCTTCTTGTCTCCCAAGTGACTGCAGTTGAGCAAGGGCTGTCACTGAAGGGCCTCTGGTCTCTCCCAGCAATTTCTGCCCCTAAACCCCCAGGACCATGGGCAGAAACACTTGGACATCCAGAAGAAGGAAGGAGTCATCCCAGAGAGAGGCCCAGGGGGGGCATCGGTAGCTGACAAAAGGCCAAATCTACAGCCACTTCCATCTGGAACCAACTCGGCCTTGCTGAGTCTAGGCTCTGGGCTTCGGGACTTGAGCTTGATTTGACCTCCTCAAATTGAATGTTCACTTTAGCCTAGATTTGCAAAGCCATTTGTTAATGCTCCTGTGCACGGGCTGTTTTCTCTAGGGTTTTAAAGAAAAAACTCATTTCAATGTAAAATTCCCAGCCCCAAATTGAAATGTATTCTGAGCAGAGTGAGCTCTCAGAATCTCCGGGCCTCTGTGATCAGCAGCACGTCACATTGTAATTACACCTTTCTTTGTGCGTCAGCTGCAGGTCTGGCGAGGAAAATAGGAGATAATGCTGACCCTTTCGAGAAGAGAAAGGACTTTTGTGCCTGCTCCCTTTCAGAGAGAGTGCTGCCGAGCTGATGGGAGAGAGGGACACCTGACTCAATCTATCAAGGGAACAAAACCGTTAGTATCTTCAGCCTCCTTAGCCAAGATTGGCTCCACTCAACAGTTTCTGGAGTTTAACTCTTATTTCTTCAGATGCATTGGAGGGAAAAACCTGAAGCATCTCCTTGCTAGCACGTTTAGTTTCATTTTACTCAAAGCAAAATGCTCCTTCTTCAAAACACACACACACACACACACACACACACACACACACACACAAACTCACATTCATGTACACATATAGGCACATGCATACATGCCACAAATACACATACACAGTGTACATCCTATCAATATATGTACATACTTTAACGCTTACATACGCCACACACAGGACGTATACACACCACACACATATACATACTGTACTTCATAAGTTTAATAACACAAACATGCACATACTTTCCTATTTTATTTATTTTTTTAACTTTTTATTTTTTTGTGGTACTGGAATTTGAACCCAGGGCCTTGCACTTGCATGCTTTGCAAGTGCTGCACCCCCAGCCAACTTTTTTTACTTTTTGAAACAGGGTCTCGCTAAATTACACAGACTGCCTGTGGTCTCGAATTTGTGATCCTCCTGCCTCTGCCTCCCAAGCCGCTGGGATTACAGGCATGCGCCATCATGCCCAGTATACTTTCCTATTTTGAAACAACTCTAGCCTACCTTAATTGGATCCTATTTCCAAAAACAGAGATTTTTGGATAAGGCTGGTTTTAGAAGGTCCTAGGGAATTCATGTTAAGTTTCTTAGGCAGGATATTGATACTATGATTAAATAGAGGAATGCTTTCATTCTTAGGAGATGCAGGTAAGTGTTTAGGGATAAAAGGTCAACATGGGTTCAATTTGTGTTCAAATAATTCAGAGAGAGAGAAAGAAGGAGAGAAGCAGAGAGAAAATAAATATCATAATCTGTTAACTAACATTGAATCTGGGTGCAGGGCAGAAACATTTATTGTACCACTTAAAAACATATTTGAAATATTATAGTATAGGATACTACTCAGTATATTAGTATACACTAATATACTATGCTATATTATTTCAAAAATTCTTTATAGTATATTATGAAATATATATGTTGTTGTTAGTTGGCGTTGAGTCGGTGTCCAGCTCATAGCGACCCTACCTACAACAGGAGAAATAGTATTGTTAGTGCTTCTCTGCTATTCATAGGGTTTTCAATGGCTGATAGTCTTTTTGGGAGTGAGTTGCTGGGCCTACAGCACCTAGCATTCCCAGGTGGTCTCTCATCCAAGTACTAACCAGGACCAATCCTGCTTAGCTTCCGAGATCTGATGGGATTGAATACCGTAGTGGTACGGCTGCAGGCATGAAATATATATAGTATTGTATATATGATATACACACTATATATGGCATATATAGTATAGGGTATATATTACAGCATATTTGAAGTTCTTCCTAATTAAAAATTAAGGAAGTAAAATTAATTAGAAAATTTCCAAATTTTATTCAACTGTCACTTAATTTTTTTCTTTATAAATGTCGGTGGGGTACAGAGTAGTAAGTCATTTACTTACATATTTTATAGAACAGTATAACCTAAATCATTGAAAAAAAGAAAATAGAAGTAACCAACATGCAATAAAAATCATATGCAATCATGGATTATATTCTCATTTTTCTTTTCCCCCCATTTTCCCCACATAGTCCTATGTTGTTGTTGTTATTAGGTGCTGTCGAGTTGGTATCCGACTCATAGCGACCCTCATAGGGTTTTCAATGGCTGACTCTTTCAGGATTGCCTTGGGAGTGGATTGCCAGGTCCTTCTCCCATTTTTGCGGTGCTAGGAATTGAACTTGGGACCTCAGAGACTGCAGCACAGCGCTCTACCAACTGAGCTAAATCCCAGCCCTTACATAGTCCTATATTTGCACCATATATTTTGAGATTTTTCTCTCTCTCTTTACTCTTCTACATTATTTTCCCTCCCCTTTCCTGCTTCCCCAATCTCCACTCCCACCTGCAGATCCACTCCCCCTTATATCTAATCGACTTATATTTTCCATTCTTAGATACATATGATTGTTCATTTTTGTATATCTATACATGTATAGATTTTTTTCTTCCTTTAAGTTCGATTAGCTCCCACATATGAGTAAGAACATATGGTATTTCTCTTTTGGGGACTGAGTTAATTTGCTTAAAATGAAGTTCTCTAGTTCCATCTATTTTGCTACAAATGACACAAATTTATTCTTCTTTAATGCTGAGTAATATTCCACTGGGTATATATTCCACTGGGTATATATACCACAATTTTTCAATCCACTCCTCTGTTGATGGCCATCTTGGTTTATTCCATACCCTTGCAATTGTGAAGAGTGCTGCATTAAGTATGGAAGTGTAGGTGTCCCCGTGGTATGACGACTTATCTTCCTTTGAGTGTATTCCCAGAAATGGTATACCTGGGTCATATGTCAGTTCTAGTCTTAGTTTTCTAAGGTACCTCCATATTGATTTCCAAAGTGGCTGGACCAATTTATAGTTCCACCAGCACTCCAAAATGGCTCCTTTTTCTCTGCTTCTTCACCAGCATTTGTTATTATTTATTTTGTTAATCTTGGCCATTCTTACTGGGGTGTCACTTTCTTTAAAACTTGCCTTTCATATAGCTCTGTGTATGCTGATTGCACAAGGACTGCAAATTTTGGTAACTGATATATAGGTCTAATTTTATAAGGAAGCATCAGAGGTGGTTGTAGTGCCAGAAAACAGAGTCTAAAAGGATAGGAAAAAAAGAGAGCAGATGACTTTCTTGAGTTAGGTGAAAAGCTGCCATTCACTTACCTTATTTTTGGGGAGCAGGCTCTTTCTTCTTTCCTAGTGTTTACCATAGGATTTAGCTCAGTTGGTAGATTACCGCTCTGCAGTCTTGGAGGTCCCGAGTTCGATTCCCAGCACCACAAAAATGGGAGAAGGACGTGGCAGCCCACTCCCAAGGCAATCCCGAAACAATCTGCCATTGAAAACCCTATGAGGCTCATTATGAGTCGGATACCGACTCGACAGCACCTAACAACAACAACAACAACAACAACAACAACAACAACAAGTGTTTACCATAGGTGTCAAAGTTCCAGTCACTTGTGTTCATGAGCACCATTCTACAAAAGCTGACTGGACACCTTCTAGTATCCACACCAAGCACTGTGCAAGATGCTCCGGGGACACAAAGATGAAAAGACAATGTTTTCCCCTTGAAGGGGAGAGACAGGCATGAACTCAGAAGAAACCTCACGTGTCTCAGGTACTCTACCAGCACAGTAGAGACCATAAGAGAACTTTCCTCACAGAGTGGTTATATTAAACAAACAAATACCTGTAAAGTTCTTTGAATGATACCCGGCACACAGGAAGTGTTATTGGAGTCTTTCTTGCTATTATTATTGCTTCCAGCTAAGACCAGGAGTAATATGGGGTCTGTGGTTAAATGAGGAGTAGGAAGTTGGTTGCTTTTGTTAAAATAATTAAATTAGAGGGCATTAGGCTGAAATGCCTCTAACACTCTGAGTTCTTATATAAGCAAACCAAAACCTAACTTGGACTCATTTCCTGTAAAGCCGCTAATTTGAAAGAAACCCAGCCAATCATAGGTAGCCAACTGGGCATTAGATGGTCTTGAAATTCCCATCAGGATAGGCCAATAAGGCAACTGCTTTAGCATAAACTAGTCAAATAATTCATTTGTGCTGCTACCACATTCACCCTACATCATCCCTCCACCCTTACCCCAGAGCCCCAAACCACTTCCTGTTCAGAGCTGCTCAAATCATGCGTTGCTATCTGCTTAAGTGAACTCTGTAATTTTATTTTTATCTTTATTTTTTTGAGGTAAGGCAGAGTTGAACCCAGAGCCTCACACATGCTTTTTTTTTTTTCTTTTTCTTTTGGTGGGGGGGGTAGGGGAAGCTTTCTACAACTGAGCTGCACCCCCAGCCCATTTTTTGTTTTTTACTTTGAGATAATTGTTGTTGTTAGGTGCCATTGAGTCATAGCGACTCATAGCGACTGTCATAGGGTTTTCAATGGCTAATTGTTTTGGGATTTTCTTGAGAGTGGATTGCCAGATCCTTCTCCCATTTTTGTGGTGCTGGGAATCAAACCTGGGACCTCAGAGACTGCAGAGTGGCGCTCTACCAACTGAGCTAAATAGAGTCTCTCTAAATTACGCAGACTGCCTCTGGCCTCGAACTTGCAATCTTCCTCTCTCCCCCTCCCAAGTCACTAGGGTTACAGATATGCACCAGCTTCTTTAAACTTCTTATGTGCCAAAGTTTACTTTTCAGTACCCCAAAGAGTGTTTGGATGGCTTAGCTGAGCCTTCCAGTTTCTGAGCTGTAAGTTCACCCTCCTCTGTCTCCGGGCACGAGAGCTGGTCACAACCTGGCAGGTCCCTCAAACTCGCCAGGTACACTCCCCTCCTCTGCTGATGCTCTTCTTTCTCCAGCACACATCTGTAACCCAGGGGCAGTGGGGGATCCCCCTACTCTGAAAGTTCCAGAGCAGCTGAGCCCCTCTGCGTGCTGGGTAAGAGTCTACAGACTCTGGGACCTAAGCCTGGATTGTCTCATCCTCTCAAAGCTCCTTCCCTTGGAAGTAGAGTCAGATAAGAAACAGCCCCTTTCTCAATTTGTGGATGCCTAGACAAGACACACCTGTAGCTGTCCCACTGTGGCATCTGATCCCAACAGATCTTGGAAGCTAAGTAGGGTGGGGCCTGGTTAGTACTTGGATGGGAGACCACCTGGAAACACCAGGTGCTGTGGACTTGGGAGAAGGACCCAGCAATCCACTCCCAAAAAGCAATCCGCCATTGAAAACTCTATGAGTAGCAGAGAAGCACTGACAATAGTGTTTCATCTATTGTATGTAGGATTGCTATGAGTCAGACACTGACTCCATGGCACCTAACAACAACAATAACACAAGACACACTCCAAAATAGTACACTGCACTGGCTCACATCCAACTCTTCATCATTCACCACCCACAGAGGAGGACTTTTCCACTGGCCACTTCAAGTCCCACTCTGGTTCTTTCATCCCTTCTTTGCCCACCTTCTCTTCCACCTGAGCTGCCCTCCATATTCTTCTCTCTCTATTATTCTGTTTCTCTAAGCCAGAGTCCAACTCCAATTTGCATATCCAAATGCATTAAGAAGCTCAGCAAGACCAAAGGGACTTTCCCTAAGGAAGGTCCCCTCTCCTCAGGAGGCAATGGTAGCCCTGAATAGCAACCTTGTCCCTCTTTGTACATTTGAATCTTTTCCTCCTTCAAGGTGAATCCTCAGGCTGCTACAGGTGGTGGTGGCCATCATTCCCTAGGTCTCCCCAGCGACCCCTTCTTCAGGAAGGCCCCCCTCTTGAGCCAGGGCTGAGGAGTCCTTGTGGAGTTGTTCATTGAGGAGGCCTAGCTGCAACCTGCCTCCCCACATGGCCTAGCCTCACGTCTCCTGTTGGTAGAAACTCTTCTCCCTTTGCTGACCTCTACTTGCCCTTCCTGTCTCCATCATTCAATCTCACACCTGGACATTAGTTCAGGATGCTCACTCATGCTGTCACATTACTGGATGTGAGACACTCCTGTCCTTCCTGCTGAGCCACGTGTTCCTCTGGTAGCTCTGACCTAAGGTGATGGAGACCTGGCCAATCCAGCGCCTCCTTCAGACAGGATGTAGGCTATGGAAGGATTGACCCAGGGTATCAGGACAGGCGCAGTTGTTCTCAATGGCTGTGGCAGAGCTAAGGACTCAACAGCATGTGGTGATGATAATGCTGACCACAGGGTCCTAAGCTGACTATTTTGCTGGCTTGATCTTGTACGTGTGATGCCTCCCTTTGTTCCCTACCCATTTCTAACCTCTTGAAATCTGTGAGCTTCCTGTTATCTTTGCAGTAATGTCCTTTCTCTTTAGTCCATCAGGATTGTTGCAGGTGAGGACACAGACCTGTCCATTGCCTGCTACACCATAGGGAGTGGCTGCATGGCTGTGTGGCCCAAAGCTAGGACACCTGCCGAGCTAGCATTTTGTGCTTAGCCCCAGGTGAAGGCCTGGGCCACAGGAAGTGTCCTATGGCTCAGTGCTGAAGGAATATCAAGTAGGCCCAGCCAGGGTTAAGGCCTAGAGAGGCAGCTCGCCTCGGGGCCTCTCTGGCCTGATTGGAGGTCTAGGACTTGTTCCCTGGGCAGTAATCTCTGCCCTACATCTGGGACCTTTTGGGCGTTGAGTGAGCCAAGATGGCTCTGGCATCCAACTGCCTCCTCAAACCCCTCAACACCCGATTGGCTATCTCTCAATTAGTATACGACCCCTGATTGGGCAGTTAAGGGACAACATCTGATTGGTTCCCATTACAATGTCACAATTCACATCTCCCTCCTGATCCAATCACCCTTTAGTACATGGCATCCTCTGATTGGTCCCCGAAGGGTATATGGGCACAGTGCACAGGGCAAGCAGCAGCTGCTGCAGTCCAACCATCGACCCAGACAAGGAGGCACAATAAAGAGCTGTTGAAGAGCACCTGAGCTGTGAGCGTTATCATTGAGAATAAGAAGCAAGGAGCTACCATGAGCGTAAATCTCTGAGCCTGCCTTTCTCCAGGCTTCTTAGAGTAGCTATGGGCATAAGCCTCCTTTCTGAGTGGCGCGGCTCTTCAGCAGCACTCACCACACAGCAGATCTTCAACTGCAGGGTTCAACTCATGGCTGAGGGGTTTCAAGTAGCAAGCCCAGCCCCACACTAAGGCGTTCTCTTAAACTTGTTGTTCTTGTTGTCAGGTGCCGTCAAGTCGGTATCTAACTCATAGCGACCCTCTGTACAACAGGGGAAACACTATTGTCAGTGCTTCTCTGCTATTCATAGGGTTTTCAATGGCAGATTGATTTTTGGGAGGGGGTTGACAGGTCCTTCTCCCAAGCCTACAGCACCTGGTGTTCCCAGGCAGTCTCCCATCCAGGTACTAACCAGGCCCAACCCTTAGCTTAGCTTCCAAGATCTGATGGGATCGGATTCCACAGGGCTATGGCTGCAGGCTCTCTTAGGCTTAAGCAGTCCTAAATTAATGTTAAATCTGAGGCAGTGCTGCTCATTCCAGGGTAAAGGCTGCACCAGGTACCATTCCCAGCCCCAACACCTAGACTCATTGTTAATGACAGAGGACAGCATTGTTTCCCCAATGAGAAGACTAAACCTGAGCATTAACAAGACACTCCCCTCTCTGCCCTCTGTGCAGCACACTGTACTCCTTGGTCTTCTTGTGGGTCCCCCTGCTTCACTTTGCTCCCTCTGCCCATAACCCTATCTCTTTACATCCGCTCATACCCACCCATCAAGCCCAGCTCAAACACCACTTCCTCCAGGAAGCCACACCAATCCACTCCACCCCCCAGAACCTCCCTCCTTGGTTCTTTACCCACATCACTTGGGTGGGTGGCCACGAGTTGCATAAATGTGTGGCTTCCCTCCTGGGTTGCCAGTTCCAGGTGGGAATCTGGGTTCTGATTCCTCTACATGTCACCAGTTCTTCGTGCAGAGAACAGCTACTCAGTGGGAATGAATAATGAGACGGAAGGCAGTGTGGGGCCCAGAGCACACCCAGATCCTCCTGCCGGGCCATCAGCTCAGTGGAAGGGCACTTTCTTCTGCTGGGATGTGTGCTGAGGAGTCATTTGGAGAAGAGGTAGACACTGAGTGATTAAACACATACAGTATATGCTTTCTGATCCCCTGATAAGAACTAAACTTTGGGTAGAATTGGCACAGGGTCAGATATCAGATGTTAGTTCAATATAAAGAACTTCTTGGCAATGAAACATGACTTACAAGGGACTACTCTGTCTTGTAATGTGTGAGCTCTCTGTCTTGGAAATTCCTCCAGCAAAGACTGGCAGAGATGCAGTGTTTTCCATATAAAGGTCTTGTTCCAAAATCCTTCAGAAAACTTGTTAAAAATACAAGCCTCTGAACTTTACCACAGAAATCTAATTCAAATGGCAGGTGGAGGAGGTGGAAATCCATGTATTTTATAAAAAGCTTTCCAGGAAATTTCCTCGCACAGCACTGTCTGGGAAGCCCTGCCTTGGAAATGTCCTCTTGGAGTGGGATATGGCACCAGATGACACCTAAGAACCCTGCCAGCTCAGAAAGGGGTATCTTTCCCAGCTGGGGGAGGACGCCATCCAGGTGCCTCACCTTTCCTTCAGGTACTAGTGTTTTTTCCAGTAGAGTTATTTGGCTACCTTCTGCTATTTTTTGGACAAATTCAGGAAGGATACTGCTATGGTCTTAATGCTTATGCCTGGCTAAATTCCATATGTTGAAAATGCAGCCTTTAGTGTGATAGTATTTGGAGGTGGATCATTTTGGAGGTGTCTTATTCCATTTCCTGTTACTGTAACTAAACACTATAGTCTGGGTGATTTATAATAAGTGAAGGTTTATTCAGCTTATGGTACTGAGAGCTGGAAGTTCAAGAGCAGATGATTGTGTCTGGTGAATCCTTGTTGCTGGAGGGGGCCCTTTATGGAGTCCTCAGGCAGGGCAGAACATCACACATTAAGACAGAGCAAGCTTGCTTACTCTAGTTCCTCTTCCTTTTTCGGTAAGGCCACTGATATAATCATGATAGTCTCACCTTTTTGACTTCATCCAATCCTAATTATGTCCCAAAGTCCCCACTTCCGAATATTATTAATATTAGACTTTGGAAATTAACTTTCTAACAAACAAATTCTGGATTACCCATCACTCTAGAGCAGAAGGTAATTAGGTTTAGATGAGGTCATGAGGGTAGAACTGCCATGATGGGATTAGTGTCCTTATCACAAAAGGAAGAGACCAGAGCTGTTCCCCATACCAACCATATGGCAAAAAGAAGCCCTTCTGCAAACCAGGAAGTGGGCCTCAGGAGACATGGAATCTGTCAGCAGCTTGATCTTGGACTTCTCAGCCTCCAGAACTGTGAGAATAAATGTGCATTGTTTAAGACCCACTCACAGCCCTGCCACCATCTATAGTATTTTGTTACAGCAGCCCAAACTGACTGAAACACATCCTCAGCACCCGGGAACACTCACCGAGATGTCTTTGAGAGCAGGAGGCAATGATATCCAGGCACTGATCTGGTAGGTGTGATCAACTTGGGTTAAGTGAGCTTCATGGTGGCTGAGACCTGGGTCTACATCATCCTCCCCATTCTTCAGCAAAGGCCACAGGTTTGAGCATGCTAGAAGCCTGGGACCACGTTGGAGGGGCCTATTGGGCAGCATCACAGTCACTTTGAGGCTCATGGCCCATGAAGATAGTCACATTCTGTTTTGAAGTGACCTTCTGGTTGAATCCAGAAGACAAGATCCTGCAATGGGATTTGATGCACTGCTTGCTGCAGGAGGTCAGCAGAGAGCCTGTCTTCTAAGGGCCTAAATAGTGGGCACGTGTATGTACAAGTAGTTCTCAGTGCATCACTTCAGTTAGCCCATGTTCCCCTGTCTGTCGCCTATGCAGAACTGGATAGCAACTGCTTTGGGTCCTGTTCTGGAATGTTCCAGAGCAGAACTCAGTGTCCAGTAGAGGTTGCATGCGGACAGGCTTGCCTGGGTCCCAGGCACTGCAAGTCAGCTCCTGCCTCTTCTTTCTTAAGTTTGGAACTTTTGCATAGAGACCTTTTGCACGGAGACCTTCCTTCTCCTTCTCCACATCTGGAAAGTTGGAGGATGAAGAAATGGACTTGCAGTCACTTGAATCAGGAATGGAACTCCAAGCAAAACCACAACAAACATATAAACCTTGTCTTTACCTCTGCCTGACATCTTTTTCCAGGGTCTCACTCTGCCCTACTTCTCCCTTCCTCCATCCTGTGCCCCAGGGCCCCTGCCAGAGACCCTGCTCTCAGCTGGCTGATAAGCAGCCCTCCACTGACAGGATGTGCTGTGGTTGGTCCTCCACCTGCGTGAGAGTACCCAGCAGGACACAAAAGGCCCCTCAGGAAGAGTAGGCTCAAGACCCCTGCTGGTTCCGGCTCTCCTGACACCCCCAGATCCCCCTAGCTAGGTGGCTACCAGTATTTTCAACCCATCAGGTCCCTAGCACTAGCTCTGCTGCTAGTAAGTTTTTTTTTTCTGTTTCTGATAGTGCAATATTGCATATAATAACAATTACCAATGACCTCCACTGGGTTGTCCAATCTCGTTATTGCAGATGCATTTGGTACCTGCCACTGTCAATTTGCCTCAGCTGAGGTTTTATTCAGTGGGATATGATAGAGCTGTACAGCAATCTTTTTCCATTTAAATAGTTTAATTGAGGAAAGCTATCAGATGTTTCCAAATTTAATGTATACAACAATTTGCTTTTTCCTATCTCTTTTCAGAGTTGAGTTGGAAGAAAATGACATCTGATTCTTATAGAAGGAAAGCAATTACATTTTGGCGTCTGCCTTCCCCGGCTTGCATATGTTTTTAAACATAAAAAGAAATTCTTAATATGTAATTGTCAGGTAATAAAAAGGGAAAAATATTTTACTTTGCGTTTATGAAGTAATTTTTCAAAAGCATAAGGGAATTACATGTTAATGTTTTATGTTTATGACTGCACTCTAATACTGCACTATTTCTTCAAGTTTGGGTCTTTTTTTCCCCCCCTCTCTGAAGATGAGAGCTGAGATCAGGCCTAACTCAAATCCTGCCTCCTTGCCAGAGATGTTCTATGTAACCAGAGTTTTCTTCTCAAAGCTTCCTCCTCAGAGCTCTTGCCCTATGCACCACGCTGTGGCACATTGGGATCCTTTCAGAACCTTTAGGGCAAGGGATTTCCTATCTACAGTGTAAGCCTCTTGAGGACAGACTGAAATCTGTTTGCATGCCTGTGTTCTCCACAACCCTCAACAACCCATCAAAATAACTGATGCTCAACAAACACTTGTTGAACAAAATTTCTCATTGAATTTCCAAATAACAACTAATTATCAAGTAATTAGAATGTTGTTATTCTAGCACTCAATGCATGCTTCAAAGAAAGGTCCCAGAGAATACATGGGATGGATGGGTGGATGGATGGATGGAGGGGTGGATGGATGAATGGATGGGTAGGGTGTGGATGGATGGATGGATTCTACATAATTCATTTGAGACTGCTCCCACCTTTTGACCAGTTGAGTTAGATATGTTAGTCCCCCAAAGCTCTTTCTTAACTACATACTTACTGACACAGACTAAGCTCACAAGTCTCAAACCATTTTCCAGAAAGAAGAAAGGAGTTACAGAGTCATAGGATATCAAAAGGGTGTGGATCTTACCATCTTTATTTCTCAAAGGAGACATTGGTGACCTACAAGTTCATTACGCTTCTGTGTTGTCTACAGCCCACCATTCATGTATCCTCTCCCCCATCAATATATTGCTACACCAACATGATATTTTTGCCCCCAAAACAAAACAGAGCAAAATATAATAAAGCAGAACTACCTGCTCACTCCACCTCCCTCTCTAGCTGCTACCTGACCTTTCTGCTTCCCTTTCCAGAAAATGTTCTACCATCTTCACTCCTTCGCCTTCTATTTTGACTTCCATGAACCCCAGGTGGCTTTGGTCCTCACATCCCTCTGAAACTTCTCTTGTCAAGGTCCCTAGACCCTTCCCACTGTCAAATCCACTAGATAATTTTTGGTCCTTATCCTGCCCTCTCAGCAAGAATTTACCATGGAGAGGGTCTTGCTCTAGCATTTATTCATTCGTTTGTTGCCTGTCTCCCACTTGCAAATGTAAACTCCCTGCAGGTGGGATCCTTGTGCATCTGACATACTGATATATCCCTGCTGCAAACTCTGGCACTTGTCACATGGTAGATATTAAAGCAATGTTGGTGTTGCCCAAAGCACTTGCCTCCAACAATCTCAACTCTACTCCCCATTACTGAGAAATAGAGTCATAAATATTATATTTGGAAGGGATCCTAGAATTGATTAGATCAGGGGGTAGTTGATCTAACTTGTGAAGTAAGTTGCCTGAAACCATATTCCTAGAAACTTCTGGAAGAATTAACACTGGTGCCCAAGCTCTTTCTATAACCCCTGGCCCTGTGCTGCATGGCAGAGCCTGCTGTGGTGTCCACTCATGGCAGAGGCAGAGGTATGGAAGTGTGATGTCTCAAGACCAAAGCGGTTCAGCAACCAAGGAGGAAAGGAAAATGTGATCTTAAAAGTAACTTTGTAGTGCGGTGGCACACGCCTGTAATCCCAGCGGCTCGGGAGGCGGAGGATAACAAGTTCGAGACCAGAGGCAGTCTGAGAAATTTAGTGAGACCCTGTCTCAAAAAGTAAAAAAAAAAAAAGGGCTGAGGGTGCAGCTCAGTGGTCCAGCACTTGCAGAGCATGCAAGTGCGAGGCCCTGGGTTCAACCCCAGTGCCATTAAAAAAAAAAAAAAAGTAACTTTGTAGTGGAGTACCTAGCTTTTGTTCAAGTAGTTAAATAAAAATGTGTTTGTTTCTGAATCATATTTAACTATCTACTTTCACAATTAAGGGCTTGCGTTTAGCTCAGTTGGTAGAGTGATACTCTGTGCTCTCTGAGGCCCCAGGTTCAGTTCCCAGCACCACAAAAATGGGAGAAGGACCTGGCAACACCCCCTGAAAAAATCCTGAAACAATCAGCCATTGAAGACCCTATGAATAGCAGAGAAGCAAGGCATGACACAGTGTCAGGGAGTGTTTCGTTCTGTTGTATATAGGGTCACTATGAGTTGGGCCCAACCCAACGGCACATAACAACATCATTTCACAATTAAAATAGCTTTCTAATTTTTGTAGATCATAGAAACAATACCTTTATACAATGTGGTGGTTGCTGTTAGGTGCCGTGGAGTCAGTATTCAACTCATAGCAATCCTATGTACAACAGGTGAAACACTATTGTTGTGCTTCTCTGCTATTCATAGGGTTTTCAATGGCTGATTGTCTTTTGGAGAGAGTAGGTTGCTGTGTTCTTGTCCCAAGCCTACAGCATCTGGTGTTCCTAGGCGGATGGTCTCTCATCCAATTACGAACCAGGACCCACCCTGGTTACCTTCTGTGATCTGACAAGATCGGGCGCCACAGTGGCTGCAGGTTACCTGTATACTATAAATAATTTTTAAAAATAGAAAAATAAGAATGTAAAAGTTATCTGAAATTCTATCCGCTGAGATAAGTTCCATTAAATTTTTTTTTACCTTTTTCAAAGTTTATCACAAATATAGAAAAGTGCACAAATCATACATGTGTAGCTTCATGAATTATTATAAAACGAAAATCTACACATCCACCACTCAAGACAAGAAAGGTAATGTGACCAGCTCCCCAGAAGTCCTTGTGCTATCTCTAAGCCCTCCCACTCACAGATCATTATTGTGCTTGCTTTTAATGCCATAAATTACTGTATATTCCTGAATCAAATTCACACCCTTTGAATAGTTTCAGAGGCTACCAAAGCAGATGAGGATTAGAATCCCGTGCAGATTGGATTGGCTCTCTCCATCGTGAATCCAATCCACCCTCAATTCTAATCCATATCTGAATTTGTAGCCCTCTGAAACAATTGAAAGGGGGCAGATTAGATTCTAGAATACATGGTAGTTTTGCTTTTTGACTTGTACATGCAAAAAAAATATTTCAGTATGTTTGTTTTTAGATTTTTTTGCTCAGTATTACGTGGGAATTTATTCATTGTGTGGTTTTAGCTGCTATTTGTTCATTGTTGCTCTTGTAAATATTCTATTGCACAAATATACTATTAGCCAGGCCTTGTGGTGCATGCCTGTAATCCCAGTACCCTGGAGACAGAGGCAGGAGTATCACAAATTGGAAGCCAGAGGGAATCTCACAAGTTAGAGGCCAGCTGGAGTGACATCATGAGACCCTGTCTCAAAACACCAAAAAACCCCAAAACAACAACAACAAAAAACAAAACAAAACAAAACAAAAAAAACCCAAACCCCAAACTACTACTATTTATCCATTTTGCTGTTGGGGGGAATTTTGTAGTTCTGGTCTTAGAATATTACAAATTGCTACTACAAATATTCTTGTGTATGATTTTGATTGCACCTGTGTCCACATTTTGTTAAGTGAGTATCTAGTAATAGTTTTGCTCCTTTTTAGTATATAAGTACATTTAACTTTACTGGGTAGAATCCATTTTCTGAAGAGACTGAATCAATCTACTAGTCACCTTGAGTGTCCAAGCACTCCCTTTGTTCTAGATTCTTACAGACACTTTGGATTTTAGCCATTCATAGAGTATGTATTTATCATTATGAAAGTTTCGATTGCTAATATGATGGAGCACTCCTTCCACATGTTTATCAACCCTTTCTGTATCCGCTTTTGTAAATGCCTGTTTAGTTCTGCTATTTTTCTGTTGGGTTCTTCTTGTTTCCTTACTAATTAATAAGAGTTCCTTATATATTTTGGTTTTGAGTTCTTTGTTACTTTTTATATGTTCCAAATTTCTGCTCCTAACTTTTGGCTTGCTTAATGGTTTCTTTTGATAAACTAAAGTTCTTAATTTTAATGTAGTTCAATGTATTGAAATTTCCCTTTATAATTTGTGGGCTTGAGAAAAAAATTTTCGTAGAAGCTTCATTGATCTATATTTAACATGGATAGTCATGAGAAGAGCGAGGCATCGAGGTTCTCCTTTTTTCTGTTCAGATATCTAATAGATTTAATATCATGTATCTGTTCCTCCACTACCTTGAAATTTACCTTTGTCATAAAGAAAACTTCTGTAGGTATGTACACCTGTTTCTGGACCCCATTTCATTGGAGTCCATTAGTCTGTTTGCACTAACATTGTATTGCCTTAGTTCCTGTAGCTCCACAAGTTGTAAGTCTTAACATTTGATAAAGCAAGATCCCTCCCAACATACATATCTTGTGGATTTTTTGGTCAAGAATGTCATAGCCATTCTTTTCCCTTTGCATGTTTATATAAATTTTAGAAATTGCTTGTCAATTTACAGATATACATGTGTACATATATGTGGGGACACATATACACACAAACACAAACCTGCTGAGATTTTCACTATGATTGTATTAAATCTACAGATTAATTTGAGAAGAATTGGCATATCTAAAATATCTAGCCTATGCCATCAATACTTAGTGAATATTCTTTCATACTTCTCTCTCCATAGGTGATTTGCATATACATGATTTTACATATAGTGAGTCATAATCATTCATGTTGTTTTGTCAAGGTCAGAATTCTTCTATACCTTATATCTTTATTTAATCTTTCTGATTCCTTGCATACACACATCCCTATACACATGCCACCCTCATCATTCTCTTCCTGTGTTTACTGGTATCAATCTGTTTTGAATCCATCCATAATATTCTTTATGCTCATATGTTGTTGTTGTTGTTGTTGTTAGGTGCCATCAAGTTGGTGTCCGACTCAGAGTGACCCTACATACAACAGGCAAAACAATGGTAGTGCTTCTCTACTATTCATAGGGTTTTCAATGGCGGATTGGTTATTGGGAGTGGGTTGCCAGGTCCTTCTCCCAAGCCTACAGCACCTGGGGTCCCCAGGTGGTCTCCCATCCAAGTACTAACCAGGCCTGACCCAGCTTAGCTTCCGAGATCTGATAGGATTAGTTGCCACAGTGGTATGGCTGAGGCATATAGTCATTTACATATGTAACTACATATATTTACTTTTTGGGGGTTGTCACTATAAAAATGGGTCACATATATACCCTTATCTCTGTTTTGCCCTCTTTATTAAAAGTATAACATAATAGTGCCTCTATGTCAACAGGAAATTCTATTCAGTGCAATCTTTTTAGGATATGTGCAATATTGCACAGTAGAAGTTTCCCACAATTTTTCAACTATTCCTCTATTAATGGTCATTAATTATGTCTCATATTTGTGCAGTTATAAACAATAATGGTGTGAACATCTTTGACCTTGAACAAATGCTTTCTTACTAGAATTTTGTTTTTATAGGGCAGGTTCCCAATGGTAGGATTACTAGGCTAAAGGGTCTGTGTATCTTACTTTTTAGTAACCATTGCCTAGTTATTTTTTAAAAAACATAATGATTCACATTTCCTCTCACCATATATGAGAAAACTTTTCCTTGTTTCTTTCAGTAGTAGGAGTTATTATTCTTTTGAATTTTTACTAGTTTTGTAATGGAAATTATATCTTTGTTAACTTTCATTCGTATTTTTCTAAATACTAGAGAAGTTAAATATCTTTTCATGTTTTTATTGACACAAATTTAATCTTCTCTGAAGTATTTCTTCATATCCTCTATTTTCTTGTTTTATGTGTGTGTGTGTGTGTGTGTGTGTGTGTGTGTGTGTGCATGTGCATGTGTGTCATTATCTTAATTTGTTAGAAACTTCTGGCAAGTTTCAAATATTAACATTTTATCAATCATCTTTACTGAAAATATGTTTCTCAATTATATTAGCCCATACTATGCTACTATAACAAAAGACTGGAGTCTGGGTAACTTTATAAAGAACAGAGGCTTTATTTTGATTCACAATTCTGAAGATTCAGGATTGAAGACTTGCATTTGGTGATGGCCTTCCTGCTGGCAGAGTCCCAAGATATCACAGGGTATCACATGGCAAGAGACAGGGAAGGTACACATGTCTGCTCCGGTCTCTCTCTCTCTTTCTTTTTTCTTATAAGCCACCAGTTTTCATCATGGGAACTCCATCTTGATGACCTTGTTTAATCTTAATCACCTTCCAAAAGTCCCACTTTGAAACATTATAGTCAAATTAAGTTTCCATCCAGTAAATGCTTCACCATGAGGATGAAATTTCAACACATAAACCCTTGAGAGATGCACTCAAACCATATTGAAACCATAGAACCCATGTATTATTTGCCTTTGTTTATGATGTCCTTCACCAAACTAATAATTTTAGTTATTAACTGTTAACTTTTCATAGTTGAATGTGTCTATACTTTTCTTTGGGCTGGGGTTTAGCTCAATTGGTAGAGTGCCATTCTGCAGTCTCTGAGGTCCCGAGTTCAATTGCCAGCACTACAAACATGGGAGAAGAACATGGCAATCCACTCCCATGGCAATCCTGAAACAGCCACTAAAAACACTATAAGGGTCACTATGAGTTGGACATGACTTGATGACACCTAACAACAACAACAGCAACATACATTTCTTTATAGTTTCTAAGTTTCCTGACTTGGTAAAAATGTTTTCTGTTCCACCACACCCACCCCTTCAACCATAACCCTTGGAAGATTGATTGATCAATCTCTCTATGAATTCTATGTATGCATATGAATTTTTTGTAATAAATTTATGGTTTTATTTATTTTTACATTTAAATCCTTAATATAGCTGGAATTTTTAAATATGATGCAAAGCAAAGAATCTAACTCTATTTTCTTCTAATCAGATTATTAGCCCTATTTATTAAATAGATCATTAGGATCTAATTGTGAGTTTTTAATCTATTCCTATGTCAGTCCCATTTTTCATATCATATGTTTTTATATCTAGTAAGAAATGAAATTACCCTCACCCAACTGTTCTTTAAATGTTTTTCCTTGGCTTTTCTCAGACATTTGTCTTCTTCATATAAATTTTTAGATAATTCAATATAAGACATCCACTTTAATTCCTTTTTAATTCTTCTTTAAATTTTTAATTTTATTTATAAATGTTAGTGGGGTAGAGAGTAATAAGTCATTTGCTATATCCATTATGCAACTATTAAATCAGTCTTGCTTATGCATTCATCATCTTACATATTTTACAGAACAGTATGGATCTAAGAAGAAAGGAAAAAAGTAGGAATTTTAATATGTACTGAGAATCATACACAGTCATGGGTTATAGTCTCATTGATTTTTTCCTTCCCTTTTTTCATGTATTCATATAGTTGCATCCTATATTTTGTGGTTTTCCTCTCCTCTTTACCCCTCTACATTGCTTTCCCTCCCTTTCCCCCCTTCCCCAACTCTGCTCCCACTCACTGATCCCCTCCTCCCTTCTATCAGGTCCACTTCAATTCTAATTGGAATTTCATTACATTTACACAATAATTTAGGGAAGAACTGAAATTCTTATAAATCTTCCCATCCAGAATATGGTCTGTTTTCAACTTATACAGATATTTCTTATTTCTTTCAAAATTATATAAATGTTTTTGTATTGTTTCAATTCCACACTAGAATTTCCATTTGTGCTGCCTATAACATTCTAGGAGTTAGGCTTAACCAAGTATCATGCATGAAACTTGCTGATGAATGCAGAAGACCTTAATTAATCCAGAAATCCATAAAAATAACACCAAGTCCACTGGCAAGTTTTTAGGGCCTGTAAGCCACAATCACTTTGGCATCAAATAGATTTGGTTCCAATTTACTCGCTAAATAAGCAGCAGATTCTTTTTCTTTAAAGTAGGTGTAATACTACCCACCTCACTGGGTTGACGTCAGAGTGAAAGAAGACACGGCTGGTAGGGGAGAGCACAGGGTATTGGCAAATAGCAGGTGGTCAATAAGTGCTTGTTGTTGTTGTTGTTAGGTGCCATCGAGTCGGTATCTGACTCATAGAGACCCTACATACAACAGGGGAAACACTATTATCAGTGCTTCTCTGCTGTTCATAGGGTTTTCAATGGCGGATTGATTTTTGGGAGTGGGTTGACAGGTCCTTCTCCCAAGCCTACAGTACCTGGTGTTCCAGGCAGTCTCCCATCCAAGTACTAACCAGGCCCAAACCTGCTTAGCTTCTGAGATCTGATGGGATCGGATGCCACAGGGCTACGGCTGCAGGCACAATAAGTGCTTAGGGAAGGGGTTTTCCTTCTCTTCTTTAACTGTTTGACAATATAAAAGAGAAAAAACCCCCACACATCATGGAGGGCACACTTGTAAACAGTATGTGGCCTTTGGTTTTCCAACCTGGGCTCACAGTCATGTCCCACTGCCCACCCCAGAGTTCTCCTACCTGCTAGGCTCTCTGTCCCTCCATATTTGGAATCCTGGCCTCCTCAGAACCATCATTAACAATGTTTCTCTTGGCAGCTGCATCCTGGGCTCTGAACCCTGTGGATATTGTTTTGGGTGACATTTTAAACATATTATTGCCCCTATTTCTTTTCCTTTTGTGGACACTAAGATCTAGAAAAGTAACAACTGTGCTTCTCAACTTCAAAAGACCCCAAAGCCCTTTCAATATATCAACACAACCTCTTAGTGAAATTATACAGAGAAATGGAAGTAATTTATAAGAAAATAATGTGCATTTCTGCATGTAAAGAAGGACATATCTAGGGTAGAAACCAGTGAGTCTTCACCTACTCATAACAAGTAAGTTTGTATTTAAGACTAGAGGATATCCAACTGAGTCCTACCAGAACTTCTTTATACCTGACAATTTAAAATAGTTAAAAGGTATATTTGTATTTATAAGTATATATATATATATATATATATATATATATATATATATGCTTATATGTGTGTATATGTATGTATGTATATGTATATGTGTGTATATACATAGATACGTGTGTGTGTATATATATATATATGTATGTATATGGGTTTTAGCTCAGTTGGTAGAGTGCTGCTCTATGCACTCTGAGGTCCTGGGTACAATCCCCAGGACCACAAAAATGGGAGAAGGACGTGGCAGCCTACTCCCCAAAAAACAATTCTGAAACAATCAGCCATTGAAAATCATATGCATAGGAGAGAAGCACTGATACAGTGTCAGGCATGGCAGAGTGTCAGGGAGTGTTTAGTTTTATTGTACATAGGGGTTGCTGTGAGTTGGACCTGACTTGATGGCACCCCAAAACAGCAATATATATGTAATATATGTATATGTGTGTGTGTGTGTGTGTGTGTGTGTATGTGTGTGTGTGTGTGTGTGTATATATATATATATATATATATATATATATATATATATATATACACATTATATACACACACACACATACATATATAAATACAACCCTGGTGTCCAATCTTGTGAGATCCTGGAAGCTAAGCAGGGTCGGGCCTAGTTGATGCTTAGGTGGGAGACTGCCTGGGAATACCAGGTGCTGTAGACTTGGGAGAAGGACCTGGCAGCCTACTTCCTAAATAATCAGCCAGTGAAAACCCTATGAA
>VMDO01025103.1:0-28060 GCA_007922755.1 Pedetes capensis | reverse complement strand
AAAAAAAAAGGGGGGGGGGTGTTGGTACAGTTCAATAGCAGAACACTTGCCTAGCATGCATGAGGCCCTGGGTTCCATCCCCAGCACCACAAAACAAACAAACCACCACCACAATGAAAACTTATTATTCTGGATACTTGATCTCTCTAAATTCATGTCTACCCAGAACCTCAGAGTATAACCTTATTTGGGAAAAGCGTATTTGTAGATATAATTAGCTAAGATGAGGTTGTATCAAGTTAGGCTTGGACCCAAATCCAATAATTGATGTCTTTACAAGAAGGCTTTACAAGAGTGTCTGAAGACACTCAGAGAAGGCCATATGATAGCAGAGACCTGCTTGTTGCAGTGGAAGAATAAAGTCACAAGACAAGGAATGTTGATGATTGTGGCACAAACCACCAAAAGATCACTGAGGCAAGGAACAGATTGTCCCCAGAGCCTGTGGAAGGAAACAACCCTGCCCACATTTCGCTTCCAAATCTCTGGGCTCATGTTCTGTGGTAAGACAAATTTCTGTTGTTTAAAGCCACCCAGTCTGTGATACTTTGATATGACAGCCTTAGGAAACTAATACACTGACTAAAGGAAAATTGGTAATTAACAGCCACAAACAAACCATGGATAAATCCACTTCCGATGTGTACCTGCCATCGACAATTTTGATGTGTGTTTCTTTAGCATTTAGCTCTACACAAGACATGCCATGCATCCATGTTGCATAGTACTTTTGTGTCCCAGTTTTTGCTTAGTGTGATGAGCATTCAGCGAGATTAACATGTAGTTTCTGAACGCATGATTTCAATTGCTGTGTGATGTTTCATCATGAGAAGTTTCCACAGTTGACTCATTGATGATTTATGAATGTGTTCCAAGGTTCGCATTTCTTTAAGGAACACGTACAGTGCCTGGTGCCAGCTGGGCATTCTCAGAGGGTTTGTTCACACTGCTGGAGCAGTTAAGGGTCTAGAGAGTCAGAAGTTGAGGTGGCCCAGCTTCCGCCGCCCTCCACTGCTTACTAGCGGACATCCTTATCCTGATCTCAAATCACCCCTGAGAGGCACTTTTCTTTATATTTTGTTAAACCAAAGCACTTGGGACCCAGAGTTCTCTAAAATAAAGGGTTTGTTGAGCTGTTACTGATGCTAGCTAGAAAATTTTCCTTTTATGGACTGTGCTTTTGGTGTCAAGTCTACAAACTCTTCACCTAGCCTTTGGTCTCATTGTTAGGTGCCCTTGAGTTGAGTCAGACTCATAGCAACCCTCATAGGGTTTTCAATGGCTGATTGTTTCCGGATTGCCTCGGGAGTGGGTTGCCACGTCCTTCTCCCATGTTGCGGTGCTGGGAATTTTGTGGGGACCTCAGAGACTGCAGAGCGGAGCTCTACCAACTGAGCTAAATCCCAGCCCCTTGGTCTCATAGATTTCCCCAATTTTTTTTTTCCTAAAAGTTTTTCAATTACATTGCATAATTACAATCAAATCATCAGCTCCATGTGGAAAGCCCATCCCTGTCCAGGTGCACAAACAACCTCATCCTTGGTAATTAGATACTGCTACCTGGGAAACAGATGAAGCAGAGAGTATACTAATTGGTGCCAGTTCAGGGAGGCAGATAATTAACCATTTGCTTCGGGATTTAAAAGTAATTCAAGGGCTGGGGGTGTAGCTCAGTAGCAGAGTGTTTGCCTAGTGTCCATGAGGCCCAGGATTTAATTCCCAGCCCTGGAAATAGTCATTATTTCAAATTTCTAAACAGAAGCAAATCTGCCCCAGTTTTGCTAGGAGAGCTTTTGGTTTTGAGCTTATTCTCTTACAAGAAGAGTCAAGATGACTCATAGTTGGATGTCTTCCAAAATACAGAATGAATGAATAGGGTAAAGATCTCCCCTATAATCTACCAAAATAGATGAAATTGCAACCCCAAAAGGAAACAATGATCATTGATAATAGCAGCCCAGGCCATGTCAGAGCATAGATATAGCCCTAGGATAAACAGAAAGCATCTTTCTAGAAGCATCAAGTACTTACAGTTGTTGTTAGGTGCTGTCGAGTCGATGTCTGAGTCGTAGCCACCCTGCGTACAACAGGTGAAACACTATTGTCAGTACTTCTCTGTTATTCATAGGGTTTTCAATGGCTGTTTTCTGGGAATGTGTTGCCAGGTCCTTCTCCCAAGCCTACAGCACTTGATTTTCCCAGGCAGTCTCCCATCCAAGTACTAACCAGGCCTGACCTTGCTTAGCTTCTGAGATCTGACGGGATAGGATGCCACAGTGTATGGCTGCAGGCACTTACAGTATAGTTGATTCAAAATAAGCTCAGCTGTTATGGAGTAGAAGGTAAATTCACTTGCGTTTTCCAAGTAACATCTCAGACTTTAGAGAGATGGTATTGGTTAGCCAGCTTTCCATTGTCACAAAATAACGGAGGAAAACCACCAATGGGAGGGAGGGTTGATTTGGGCTCATGGTTTCAGAGATTTCAGTTCACAATTGGTTGATCGCATCATCGTGGGCTTTCGTTGAGGCAAAACATCATGGCAAGGAGCGTGTGATGGAACAAAGCTGTTCAACTCATGGTGGCCGATAAACAGAAAGGGGACAGGCAGGGCGAAGCTATCCTCTTCCAGGGCACACTCCCAGTGACCCACTTCCTCCTAAAGTTTCCACCACCTCCCAGTACTACCATTAAATTAAGAATCCATCCATGGGTTAATGTATTGATGACGTCAGAGCCGTCATGATCCATTCACTTCCCAGAAGCCTATCAGGCGGCAACCAAACCTTTAGCACATGACCTTGAGGAGACATTCCAGATGCAAACCGCAGTAGTTACACTTGCAGGGGAGAAAGGCGAGGAAGTGTGAGGGAAGTGTGAGCGTCATTAGCCTCGCTCCTCCCCCGATTCTCATTCCGTTTCCTTTGCCTTTATGGAGATGGTAGTTTATTCTATTTTTATTTCTAAAAGTTTTTTTTTTCCAGATAAATCTTTCTTTTACAAAATAAAGTCCAAAGAATGAGATGCCTTAAATCTTTTTGTTGTTGTTGTTGTTGTTAGATTGTTAGATGCCAATGAGTCGGGTCTGACTCACAGGGACCCTCATAGGGTTTTCAATGGCTGATTGTTTCGGGATTGCTTCGGGGGTGGATTGCCACGTCCTTCTCCCCTTTTTGCAGCGCTGGGGGATCGAACTCGGGTTCTCTGAGAGTGCAGCATAGCACTCTATCAACTGACCTAAACCCCAGCCCCCGCTTAAATCTTTAGTCATTTATTGAATGCTGACTTGATGAGCATTGCCCTAAGCACTGTCTGCGTGAACTCCTTGAATCTTCACAAATCTATGATGTAATAAAAACAGCAACTTCCATAGTACTGAGTATGTGCTGAGTTCCTTCTAAGTTACACATTGTTATGGCCCCCAAGACCCATGGTTGAGTGCTAGGTCCCAGGTGGTGGCACCATTTTGTGGGGGTGGGACACAGCTGGTGAAAGCAGGTCCCTGGGGACGAGCCTTTGAAGGTTATCTGACAAAAATGTAGCTTGACCCTCTCTGCTTCCTTGGGCTATGCTAGAAGCCTGCTGCCACAGGCCCCAGTGGCAGCTGCTCCTCCATGCCTCCCCCCATCATGGACTTAGTTCCTTTGAGCCATGCATCGAATAAACCTAGTCTTCCTCATTAAGTTGGGTTGTCAGGTATTTTGTCACAGCAACCAAAAAAGCTAGCATGCCCGCACGCGCACACACACATACACGCATCTACCCTTCCCTACCACCCTGTGAGGCTTTTACAGATGGGCAAACTGAGTCATGCAAGGTGGAGTCATTTGCCCAAAGCCACTCAGCTGGAAAGTGGCAGAGCTGGGATGTGAGTGGAGTCATCAGCCCAGCCTGCAGGGCCCGTGTTTTAAACCACTGCACTCCCTGCCTCTGCACACACTGCCCACTTCCTGTCTTACAGATGAGGAAACTGAGATGTGAGAGGGCTACATCTGCTCATGGATTTCATCCAGCAAGAAAGGTTAGCAGGTCAGCATCCAAATCCTCATGTGAACCTTGGAAAAAATTCAAATTACCTTTTTCTAATTATTATGTCCGTGGTACACAACATACAATATAAAACTTAAAATTGTAACCACTTTTAAGGGGACAGTTCCATAGTGCTAAATACAGTCACATTGGCAGGAAACAGGTCTCCAGAACTTTTCCATTTTGCAAATCTGAAACTCATTTAAACTCAACTTCCCTTTTCTAGCTTCCTGCAGCCCCTAGCAATCGCTATGCTGCTTCCTATTTCTTTTCTGAGGCTGACTATGTTACAGACTTCATATAAGTGGAATCATGCAGTATTCGTCTATTTATGACTGGCCTATTTCATTAGCATAAAGTCCCCAAGATCCAGCCATGTAGCACATCAGAATTTCCTTCCTTTTTAAGGCGGAAGAATATTCAGCCATATGGACACAAAATCTAAGTATGTGTGACTCAAAAGCTCACTTTTTTGCCTATCACAGTTAATTACCTTCCACAACGTCTTCCAGCGCCTCCTCTCATGCACAGCACCATCTCCACCCATCACAGATAGATACATGATGCTGTCAGTGATTATTCATGTTAGAAAGAGCTTTCACAGGCTCTGCTCTTAGTGCATATAAAATAAATATGCTCTACTAACTCTGGCCTTGAATATTCAATATCTCTCCAGAACTGTTCCTATTGCTTTTACATCCATGACAATGAAGATCCAAAGTCTATTAAATGAAGAATTAAATTTTGTGGCGACTCAGATTGACTACTGGTGGCTTCTGTAGTTTGGTATTCAGCAAGATCCTGAGGTTCAATCTGGGCTCAGAACCAAGAGTACTGTTTGCCATGAGCTCAGGAAGAGGTGTGGTGATATGAGGCAGTCATCCGCCTGTCCCTGATCCAGAGTGACCTCCCAATACATGGATGAGGAAACAGAAGCCGGGAGAGTGTAAATGAAGGGAGAAGGGAGCGAGTGGCTAAGCTTTGTAAGTGATCATTGTTATGGTTTGAATCTAAAATGTTCCCTGAAGGCCATGTGCTGAAATGCCTGGTCCCATGTCATGGCACTGTTTGTGGAGGCTGTGGAACTTTGGGCCAGGGGAACTTTTGGCTGTGGGAACTTTTGGCGGTGGGAACTTTTGGCAGTGAGAACTTTGGGCAGTGGGAACTTTGGGCCGTGGGAACTTTGGGCCGTGGGAATTTTGGCCGGTGGGAACTTTGGGTGGTGAGACCTCTCTTGGTGGAAGTAGGTTCCTGAGGGCAGGCCTTTGGCTATTTTATGCTCTCTCAGCCTCCTGACACCATGATGTGACAAAGTCCTCTGCCACAGGCCCTGCTGCCAGCTGCTTCACCATGCTTCCCTGCCAGTATGGACTGAAATCCTCTCAACTATGAGCTAAAATCAACCTTTTCCCCGAAAAGCTGTTTCAGTCAGGTACTTTGCCACAGCAACTACAAGCTAATTAACACAGTCATTAACATGCAAACTTTTATACCTTGGACCGTGTCCATGACTGAGTCACTGAAGTATGGGAAGTGGCGGGGCCCATGCTGGGCCACAGTGAGGAGCACCCCTGCCCGCTGAATTTGAGGTTTCCTGCAGGGAGCCATTTCTTTTCCAGGCTGTGGTCAAACCTCCTCCATCTTGCCTTGTGGATTCAGCTCAGGCGGAAGCAGAAAGATACAACTCCTTCCCTTCCTGCCCCACTCCCACAAATTGGCTCCTTAGACTTGGAGAAGAGAGCACAAGTCAGTATTTTTCTTTTTAACTTGGCAAAAGAAGAGGCCCGTACAGGTCACCGGGGACCCAGGGTGGGAATGGAGGCCCAGCGTCCCTGAAAAACCAAAGACTCCTGAAGACACCGGAATGAAGCAACTCTTTGTTTTCTTGTCTTTTCTCTTCTCTTCTCTTTTCTTTTGTTCTTTCTTCTTTCTTTCTGTCTTCCTTTCTCTTTCTTTCTTCCTTCCTTATTTCTTCCTTTCTCTTTCTTTCTTTCTTCTCTTTTCTTTCTTCCTTTCTCTTCTTTCTTTCTTTCGTGCTTTCTTTTTGTGGTACTTGGAGACTGAACCCAGGGCCTCGCACATACTTAGCAAATGATCTACCCCTGGGCTGCACTCCAATCCTTTTTTTTTTTTTTTTTTTTTATCTTGAGACAGAGTCTCACTAAGTTATGCAGGCTGCCTATGGCCTCGAACCTGTGACCCTCCTGCCTCCATCTCCTGAGTTGCTGGGATTACAGCACCCAGCAATGAAACAGCTTTTAAATAGTGCTGTTTAAAATGGCTAAGCAACATGCACTCTTTCAAGGATGCTTACATGGAGTCATTTCTATAAAACAAATTCCCTTTATTTCTTTAGTTCTTAGTGGGTGTGTTGGTCTAGCAGGTCTCGCTGGAGAATACAGCCGCAGTGTGGCCAAAGCTGTCTTCAGTCATTTTCCTGGTGTCTACATTACCCTCCATGTTTTCAAGGCTTCGCACCTTCAGTCATATGGCCTGTGGCTCAGAATCCCCATCTAGTTTTAAGACACTGGAATTACGAGGAGGCAGAAGAGAGAACTGATTTGCATCAAACTGAGGCTAGGTGAAGGGAAGCTTGCTATTTTTTACTGAAACGTTTTTGAGAACAAAAACGATGTGAGACTACAGAAGACGATCCTGTCATAGTCTCATGGTTGGAAAAAGAGATTCCCCTTTCCTACCCCCTTTAACACACACACACTCATACACCATTGGGCTCAGGGACAGCAGCAGCAGGCTTGAGGATGGGGCAAGTACAGCTCCACCAGGCTGCTGCGGCTGGTGGCCCTCCCCACGGGTCAGCCTCCATTTCCCTGGAGGCAGTGAGGGGGGAGGAGGACTCTGTGTTCATCTGTGGTCAGCCCAGGAGTCACCAGACAAAGTGAGGTTCAAGTGGGTGTTCCTAGAGGAGTTTCATTCGGAGACACCTTTGTGCCACCTTCTTGAGTTCAAAGGGTTGAACAAAGGGGAAACAGGACAGTGGCAGTCTTCATTCTTTCCATGGTCACTGGCTGAGTCATCTATTTATGCAAAAGGTGTGTCCTGTGAGGCAGCTGGGATTATTGCTCACAATCTAGAGCAAAGCTGACCGGTAGGAATTCAAGGCAAGCCAAAGTATGAGAGACACGTGTAATTTTACATTTTCCAGGAGCCACATTTTCAAAACAGCAATGGGAGAAAATGGCCTTAATAGCATATTTTATTGAACCCAGTATATGAAAGAGATTTTCAACATAAAATTATTAAGGAGATATTTTACTTTCTTTTTCTGGCATTAAATCTTCAACATCTGGTATGTTTTTCATACCTGCAGCACATCTTAATTTCGACTCGGCAAGTTTTAAGTGCTCAGGAACCACAGGTAGATCACAGCTACTGTCTGGCATAGCAAAGCTCTAGGGAGAACAAGTTTTTTTTTTGTGTGTGTGTGTGTGTGTATGTGATACTGGGGGTTAAACCCAGGGCCTCGCACTTGGATGCTTTGCAAGTGCTGGACCACTGAGCTGCACCCCCAGCCGATTTTTTTTTTTTTACTTTTTTTTGAGACAGGGTCTCACTAACTTACCCAGACTGCCTCTAGTCTCGAACTTGCGATCCTCCTGCCTCTGCCTCCGCCTCCCGAGTTGCTGGGATTACAGGTGTGCGTCACCACGCTCAGCAGGGAAACAAGTTTGAGTGTCACATTTCACACTGGGTAAAAAGAAACACACACACACACACACACACACACACACGTATTTCGTTGTTGTTAGATGTCATCGAGTTGAGTCCAACTCATAGAGAGCCTTATAGGGTTTTCATTGGCTGGTTGTTTTGGGATTGTTTCAGGAGTGGCTTGCTGCATCCTTCTCCCATTTTTGTAGTGCTGGGGATCGAACCTGGATCTTCAGAGAGTGTGGAGCAGTGCTCTACCAACTGAGCTAAACCTTAGTCCCCTAAAGAAGTGCCTAAAAATGTGAAATTCCAAATGAAGGATAAGCCAGATTCAGAGAGAAAGAAATGAAGGCACTGCAGGGAGCTCTTCCTCCAGTGGCACTGTTTTATTGTGGAAGATGGTGGTGACTGTGTGGATGTTTGGTATAGTTTTTTTTTTTTTTTTTTTTTTTTTTTGTGGTACTTGGGGTTGAACCCAGGGCCTCGCGCTTGCATGCTTTGCAAGTGCTGGACCACTGAGCTCCACCCACGGCCCATTTTCTTACTTTTTGAGACAGGGTCTCACTAAGTTACCCAGACTACCTCTGGTTTCGAACTTGTGATCCTCCTGCTTCCACCTCCCAAGCCGCTGGGATTATAGGCATGTGCCACCGCACCCGGCTCTGTATAGTGTTATTTTTCACCCCTTTATAAATCTGTCTTTTTTTTTTTTCTGTGGTAGGGATTGAACCCAAGACTTAGCACATATTAGGCCAGCACTCCCCCACTGAGTTATATCCCCAGCCCTATAAATATCTTAAATGTAACATTTCATGCCAAAAAATTTCCAAAGAATGTGAAAAACAACATCTTATCTTGATATTCCTATTATTGTTGTCATTTGGGGAATTGCTTAACCAAGTAGATTAAGCTAAGGGCTCTACTTCAGAAGGAAAATGTCAGGAGATAAAGGAAGGAGAGAGGAGGAGGAGGACCCGAGAACAGTTCATTCTGTAGCTCCCAGAGTGCTTCTGAGCCAGAATTGAACTTGCAGGGCTCCTTTTCTGTCAGTTGAGAAAGGCCTGATGCTTTTAAAACTCTTTCACTTACGAGAACTCAAGTAGAAATGGCAGGTAATCGCCAGCTGTCATTTTTCCCACCTCTGATTGCAGCAAGGCTAGACTCCACTCTGAAAAGATGGTTCTGGTGGGTCATTAAACCCTCCTGTCAAAAACTCAGGATGTCTGACTACTCAGCCTCCAATGCAGCGCCACGTGGAGCACAAACTCCAGCCCAGTAAAGTGCCAGGCAGGTCATTCACCTGCAATTCAGCCATGACCAGAAAGATGCGCGGTCTTGCCTGGAAGAGTCTGCGCTAAACACCAGGTATATCTGCACGGCGATAAAACATACAGACCGGGGAATCCACTCCCAGATGGGACTTCAATACCTAGCCCTGGAGCCTGTGATGCATCCTGGCCAGGAGGCCCTCAGGTAGAGACGGAAAGATAAGGTTGCCAATGTCTAAGCTGACAGCCAATGTCACAGCCATGAGATGCCTATCAGTCCGTGCCTCTGAATCTTGCCCCAGCCCACCACAGCAAAGGAAATGAAAGTCAAAGCAGGCTCATTTGAGGAATGTGTTTATTTTTCTTACACAGTGTAGTTATTTACTGCATTCTTCTCCATATTGAAAGTTGTTTTTTTATTGGAAATTTTTAATGTACAACTTAATGTGATCCATTCTGACATGCATTTCATTGTGACATTTCCATATATGCATTTTGTTGTACATTACACAGATAAGTCCCCCCTTACCCTCTTGTGTACTTCCCCCCGTCCCAACCCCCCACCAAAGACCTCTCTTCCATTTGCTTGTCTTTTTATGGTAATATTTTTCTATATCTCCTTGGGTCCCAACCATGTTTAAGATCAAAACTTTTTCCGTAGCGAACTTTCTTTTTACATTGTCAGTACTATTACCTGAATTTTCTAGCCCATCTGTGTTATTACCATTCTTTGGTATTATTGGTATTATTATAATTCTTTCCAGGACTATTAAAGTTGGGCTGCCAAATTATGAAATGAACCAAATTATGAAATTTGACCTTTGTCCCTCCCTACATTCCTATGTTTTTTTCTTCTCTTAATGGCTAAATTAGTTAGGCTACTAGGTCAGGTCTGTGACAGAGGACTGCAAATAACATTGGCTTAAGCAAGATGGGAGTTTATTTCTCCGACATGTGAAAACCCACGCTTGCAGGGCAATATTAGTCTTGCCAAGGATAATTTTAGAGCCTCTCACTCTTATCTAGTTTTCTGCAGGCTTCAACATGTGGCTTCTCATTTTCTCATGATCCAATGTGGTTGCTCCTGATCCTGCCAACTCATCTGCACTCTATCCTGCCCAAAGAATTAAAAGGGCAAGGGACCTGGCCTGAAAGTTGTACCCCTACTTCTGCTCAAACCCCATGAGCTAGAATTTAGTCCTGTGCCCACACCAAGTGACAAAGAAGGGTTTGTTTAAAGCACAGAAGAGTGGTGTGGGTTTGGAATGAAGACCCTGAGTAATTTAGAAAAGGCTGTATCTGTTCACTAGCTGATAAGTTGGTGATTAATTCAAGGCTGTACTATGGAAGAGAGCCAGAACATCAGAGGATCAAGAAGTTGCTGACAGACGCAGTGGGGACAGGAAATGACACTCTGACCTGGACTGGAGAAACCTGAAGTGAAAGAGAGAAATTAAGGGACTTCCAGGAAAGGGGGTGTGAGACATTCTCTCCATCCTATTCACTCCAGACTTTCCTGACCTATTGCAAGATTCTCCGTGTGCAGATGCGTCCTCAGAAACCGAGGGAAGTTTCCATCAGAAATAAATTACTTATGTTGTTGAGTCAGAATACGTCACACCCTAGCTTACACCCCACACTCCAAGCAAAATCAAACGCTCCCTCTTTGGCTACAGAGCCAAGTATTATCTGGCTGCACCTGCATCTGTCTGCTCCATCTCCTGTGGCCCTCCTCCTCCTTCGTTATTGTTAGTGCATCAAGTTGGGTTGGACTCACAGCGACCCTATGTACAAGAGAATAAAACACTCCCCCAATCTGTGCCAGGCACATGATCATTTTTATGCTTAAGCCCATTGTTGCAGCCACTGTGTCGGTCCACCTAGTTGAGCGTCTTCCTTTTTTTCTGCTGACCCACCACTCTCTCAAACATGATGTCCTTTCCCAGGGATTGGTCCCTCCTGACAACATATCCAAAATATGTAAGACACAGTCTAGCCATCCTTGCCTCCAAGGAGCACACTGCTGTGTGCAAATCATACAGCTGTCCTTGGTCTTCTAAAGGCACAGGAGCATGTTACTGTCTGAGGACTTTGCATTTGGTGGTTCCCCTGGCTACCCTGTTTTTCCTCAAATACTTATAAGACAGCTGCCAGCTTTCCTTCAAGTCTCTGCCCAAAGGTCACCTCTTTCAAGAGGCAATCCCTGACCAATTTACACTGCAGCAACTCACAGTAGGGTAAACAGACCAGGATGTTGACACTGTCGCAGTGCCCAAGGGTACAGATGAGTGTGGATGTTATTGAATTCAGGTGACCAACTGCACTGTGGTCATGCATGCCAGGACCACCGACACCCTTTTATAATGTACTATGTTATCAGAATTTGAGGTTGTAATCAATCTGTGTGTGTGTGTGTGTGTGTGTGTGTGTGTGTGTGTGTTGCCGGGAATGGAACCTAGGACCTCATACATGCTAGGCAAGTGCTTTAGCATTGAACTCCGCCTCCAGCCCAAGTCTGTCTTTGTAATTTGGAGCTTATCATTGTTAGTTATAAAAACAATTTTGCATAATTTATTTTTGACTCTAAGTTACTGACAGTGAGACAAACTCTACTAAATATTTTTTGTCAAGATGCAGCTTTTCCAAAAGTAGCAGATCATGAAAATAAAGCTAATAGTAACAACAGAATTTATTCTAAAGAAAGTTAAGACCAAAAATCCTATATGCTAATTGCTGTGGTATAGATACGGGTTCATGTGTTATAAGCTTGTTCCCCAGTGTGGTGATAGGGGAGGTAATGGAACCTTCAGGAGGTGGGGCCTACAGGGAATAATTAGGTCATTGGGAATACTGCCCTTGGAAGGCATTCAGGTAGCTCTTGTGAGACCCTGGTTAGTTCTCTAGAAAGGGTTGTTATACAAAAGCAAGACTGGCCCCTCCCACCTTCTGGCTTCCTGTCTCATTAATCCCTCTCAGACACCATGATGCTTTCTGCCATAAGGCCCACGTCAGAGGCCAAAAGAATAGAGCAACCTGATCTTATACTTTGAACCTCAAAAATTGTGAGCTAAATAAACATTTTTTTCTTTATAAAATACCAGCCTCAAGCCAGGAGTGGTGGTGCACGCCTGTAATCCCAGTGGCTGAGGAGGCAAAGGCAGGAGGATCACAAGTTCAAGACCAGACGTAGTCTGTGTAATTTAGCAAGACCCCGTCTCAAAAAAGTTAAAAAAAAAAAAAAAAGTAAGGTCTGGGCGTGCAGCTCAGTGGTCCAGCACTTAGAAAGCTTGCATGTGTGAGGCCCTGGGTTCAACTCCCAGTATTGCAAAAATCAATCAATAAATAAATAAATAAAATAAAAAATAAAAAAAAAATAAATAAAAATTTAAAAATGCCAGCCTCAGGCATTTTGTTACAGCAATGGGAAGTGAACTAGTACCACTAATTACACTCGGATGTAGGATGTCTTACATATTAATTTGGGTTTTGTAGCCATCATTAATGGCAAAAAAAACTAAAACTATGATGTGTTATTTATGGAAAAGTTTTGGCTAATTTAGCAATGAAACTCAGAATTTAAGCAGCATTTACACACAAAGATGGAAAGTTTAAAAACCAAAAATAACCCTTTTAAGGAAAGAGTGATGAATTAAAAAGATAATAGAAGCAGCTGCTCAATATTTCATTTTCAATACCTTGCCCATATGAAGCAGCAGTTTGGATTGCTAAGACTAAAACATGCAATGCTCAGACACTAATAAAATCAAAGATGAATCAAAGCTGTTCTTTGGAAATAGATGAGCCTGTAGGAATAAAGGTAGCTCAGGTAGCCTTTCTCTATGACACTATAGCTCAGTGTATTCAGGAGTTGACTAACCAACTGAACAAATAAAGCTAGTATGTTCATTGTAAATTGACCTATGTGCAGATATTGCTAATAGCAATTTTAAAGTATGTATATGTATAACTTGAAGATAGTTCTATTAAAGGGAAAATTATTTCTTTCAATACCACAGACATATATATTTGAAAGGATTACATTGGCAATCCAGTGTAGTTTAATTTTTTTTTTTAGTTAATTAATTATACAGGGATGGAACTCGGGGCATTGAGCATGCTAAGCAAGTGCCCTATCACGAAGCTACATACTGAGCCCTTGGTTTTTAAAGACAAGTTCTTACCATGTAGCCCAGGCTGCCCTCAAATTCCTAATACTCCTGCCTCTGCCTCCCAAGTACTGGGATTATAGGCGTGTACCACCATGGCTGGTTGATGAGTCTGATACTCAAGTTTTATCCAGGAGTGAGTTCTGACACTGCAGCCACACTGAAAGGGAAAGCTTCTGGAATAGGGACATGGATTAAGGGTTTTACACCAGCATGTCTATCAACATAGGGCTTCCTTCATTGAGAAAGTCTTACTACAAAAACAGAAGAAAAAAATCAGCTGAATAAAACAATGTGCTTAGTGTCATACAAAAATTTTGAATTAAGGTATAAGCTAATATCTTAAAAGTGAGATTATTGTCTGCATGTACTAATACGAAATCTAATCTTGTATAACTCACTGCATGCTGACATACGATGTTTTTCAAGAGAAGGTGTTCTATCAAGACTGTTTGGACTTGGAAACAGCTCTGTGCCTCCTAAAGGTAAAACACTAGGTTAGTCTCAACTTTTTAAAGATGTGAATTATAAGAACAATCTTGCTTATTTGTCTGTTATTTTCAGCATGTTTAGTAATCTTAGTACTTCCATACAAACAGGAAATACAGTATTTTTTGTGATTGTTGAGATAGTTGGGGGTTGAACCCAGGACCTTGTGCATACTTTGCAAGCACTGTACCACTGACCTGCACCCCTAGACCATTTTTAAATTTTTATCTTGAGACAGGATCTGCTAAGTTATGCAGGGTGCCTTTGGCCTTGAACTTGGGGTCACCCTGCCTCCTCCTCCCAAGTCATTATACAGGCATGCACCACCACATCCAATGAAATACAACATTTTGCAAAATATTAAAAGTCAACAGTGGAAGTTGGAAGCTTGCTGGTACAATTTCTACAGATGTTATTATTATAGATTATCATGATAAATATTAATAAAAGAAGCCAAAACTTATCACCACATCTTATGAATTTGAGAAAATGTTTTGAATTTTGTTTTCCATCAAAAGAAGATACACAAATAGGAAATTATTAGAAAAAGAATTCACTTCTTTTACCAAAACATACTTTAAGTGTGCCTATAATTTTACAGAATAAATTATTGGAACTGCCTACTGATGAATGATCAAAGACATGTTTTGAAAACACAGCATCATTCACTTTCTTTTGCCTAAAAGTGAAAAATTAATATCTTGATCTCAGTACAAATGCTTTAAAATTTCTGCCTCTATTTCCATCACTTCTGTGAAACCAGTTTGTTATGAATGTTCTTAAAATCAAACACAGAGTAACTTAGACACATACTATCCTTTGCATCAGTTCAACTTAGATTAAACAAGTTAAAAAAGCAAGAAACATTTATTTGTCCCATTAAAGACATATATATATATATATATATAAATGCCTGCAGCTGTAGCACTGTGACATATGATCCCATCAGATCTCAGAAGCTAAGCAGGGTTGGGCCTGGTTAGTCCTTGGATGGGAGACTGCCTGGGAACACCAGGTGCTGTAGGCTTGGGAGAAGGGCCCGGCATCCTACTCCCAAAAATCAATTCACCATTGAAACTTGTATGAATAGCTGAGAAGCACTGACAGTAGTGTTTCGCCTGTTGCATGTAGGGTCACTATGAGTTGGACACTGACTTGGCAGCACCTAACAACAACAACGTATATGTATATGTATATGTATGTATCTATGTATATGTATATGTATATGTGTATGTATATGCAGAGAGTGCCAAAACATGTATACACATCTTGGGACAAAACCTTTCCATTTCACTGGTTTGAGGACACATCATATGCTTGTTCTGCTGCGCCCTGTCTCACATGCACATTGTTTGGTAGATGTCTGTGGTGAGCGTGAGTACAGTCCCAACACCATAACAGAAGTAAGACTTGTGGCTGTGTGAGGCCTCCTAGATCTTCCCTTGTGCACCTCACATACAGTACCATGTGTCTCAAACTTAACACAAATGTGTGCAATTGTTAGGCATTTGGGAGGTTCTGCTGCACACTCGTTGCCTCTATTGTCATATTTTCATCAGGTTCTTAAATTCTGAATATCGCTTCAAAATGAAGTGCTTCCACCGTCTTCTTTGACTGTTCCTGTTGCGTGGTGACACTAGCATTCATTCAATAAACTCCATCTTTTGAGTGAGCGTCATACTACACATTGCTACTGTAATTCAACTCAGCTTTGAAAAATAATACATAGATAATACCTCTTCAAATATGTATATGCTTTTGTGTATACATTTCTGCTGGGATTTAGCTCAGTTGGTAGAGTGTCGCTCTGCAGTCTCTGAGGTCCTGAGTTTGATTCCCAGCATTGCAAAAATGGGAGCAGGATGCGACAACTCACTCCCAAGGCAATCCTGAAGCAATTAGACATTGAAAACCCTATAAGGGTCTCTATGAGTCGGGGGCGACTCGATGGCACCTAACAACAACAACATACATTTCTGGCATCCCTGATATGTATATAGGTGTTGTTGTTGTTGTTGTTAGGTGTCATCAAGTGGCCTCCACTCAAAGTGATCCTATGTACAACAGCATGAAACACTCCCGGACACTGTGCCATGCCCGACACTATTGTCAGTGCTTCTCTGCTGTTAGGGTTTTCAATGGCAGATTGCTTCAAGCGTGGGCTGCTAAGTACTTCTCCCAATCTTGTATAACCTAGAATTCCCAGGTGGTCTCCCCTCCAAGGACTAACCAGGCCCAACCCTGCTTAGGTTCTGAGATCTAATGAGTTCAGACTCCAGGGTGGTACAACTGCAGGCAGATGTATGTATGTATATGTATATATATACATACATACACACACACACGTATACATACATATATATACACACAAAAATTATGCTTGTAGACATTTATTATAAAGCATCACTACTTTGCTTGTATATTTTAGGCCTTTGTACTGGCAGAACAAGTTTTGAGTTTAAAAGCAATTCTGTATATTTCCTATATGTTGGGTCCAACTCATAATGACCCTGTATACAACAGAATGAAACACTCTCCTACACTGTGCTGTGTCTGGCATTACTGTCAGTGCTTCTCTACTATATGTAGCATTTTTAGTGGCAGGTTGTTTTGGGAATGGATTGCCAGGTCCTTCTCCCTATCCTCCAGCACCTGGTATTCCCAGGTGGTCTTCCATCCTAGGACTAACCAGGCCAACCCTGCTTAGCTTCCGAGATCAAGCAGGATTGGATGCTGGGGTGCTATGGCTGAAAACAGGAAGGTCATACATCAGTCAATTTCGGGCACATTTCATGTGCAGGGATTGCTGGGAACACTTGAGGCGGGGGCGGGGGGTCAGTGGCTCCTGAACCTGGTCATTAGTGGAAACAGTTTTGGAAAGAAGCTTATGTTAGGTGGAAAACTTTGATAGGGGAATCAAGACCCTCCCTGCCTTGTCCCGACAAGATTTGAGAAACCCTAATTTACACACATGCTCTCAGGCCTATCCTTGCCCACTGTATTTGTCTACTTGGCTCTTATTACACCTGACATTGTGTTTCTGTAACTATTTGACCATTTGCTTCTGACCTCCAAGTGTAGAGCGCGGCTTGGTGAGGATAAAGGTGTCTTAATTTGCAAATACGCTTCCAAATCTTCCCGTGCAGGCACTTAGGACATGACTTGTATTTGTTTTTGTGGGGAAGAATTCAGTTCTCAGGTGTGACAAGTGAGGTCAACCATTTGCCCAACTAAAGTTGCCTAGGATTTCATCAATGTCAAGAGGAAGCCCCCACACCATAGAATTAGACATCTGGGTTACAAGGTATTTCCCATTAATTAGAGCTGTTATAGCTGCGTGATCACAGAACTTGTCTTGATTGTTCAAGTCTCCAGAATCTTGATAACAGAAACTATACTACCCTAGATATTGCATGGTACTCACAAATAATTTTTTTTTTTTTGGTCATACTGGGGGTTGAACCCAGGGCCTCAGGTTTGCATGCTCTGCAAGTGCTGGACCACTGAGCTGCACCTCCAGCCCATTTTTTTACTTTTTGAGACAGGGTCTTGCTAAGTTACGCAGACTGCCTCTGGTCTTGAACTTGTGATCCTCCTGCCTCCTCCTCCCCAGCTGCTGGGATTACAGGTGCGCACAACCGCTCCCAGTGGTACTCACAAATAATTGAATGAACTACTTAATAATTGGGGAAAGAGGAGTCCATTTTAGAAATAGTTTTATCCAAATGATCACAATTTTAATTTTTTTACTCAAGTGATAAGATTCAGTGAGTTAGGAAACTGAATAATCTAAATTTTTCATGCTTCAGCGATGCATTCAATTAAACAGAAGTCACTCACTAGCGCACATTTAGATTATGCAAAGAAAAACCAAGATATTTTTTAACAGAACTTCAGAGTATTCCATTCGGGAGAAATGAGGTCCCAGAAAATGAATGTGCGCTGAGACGAGAAAGCCAGGAAAACATAAAGTACCAAATGCTAGAAGAGAAGACAATCTAGACCTGCGAGTCTCAGTGTTGGCTGCACATTAGAATTACTTGGTGAGCATTATATAAAATCCATAATATATAATATGTTATATATTACATAACACATTTTATATTATATAATCTCTATATATGTTATATACCACATATCATATCATATCATATATTATATTATATAGTATATAGTATATATATAATTTACCACTTTAACTATTGTTAAGCTACACTTTAGTGACATTAGCACATTCACATGGTTGTGGAAACATCGCCACCATCTATGTGCAGAACTTTTTCATCTTCCCAAACTGGCAATTCCATACCCATTAAACAATAACTTCCTATTCCCTTCTCTTCAGTACCCAGCAACCACCCTTCTACTTTGCGTGCTATGAATTGGCCTATTCCAGGTACCTTGTATAAGCAGGATCATATATTTGTCCTTTTGTGTTTGTCTTATTTCACTTAGTATACTGTCCCCAAATCTCATCCATGAGTCAGAATTTCTCACTTTTTTAAGGCTGAATAATATTCCATTGTATGTGTAATACATTATGTAGTAGAAAATGTATCTCTGTAAGAGAACAGGCAGGGACCATCTGTTTTCTTACAGCATTGAGGATGGAACCCAGAGCCCTCTGAAAGCTGGGAAAGTGTTATACCACTCAGTTATGTCCACAGCCTTTCAGGGACTGTTTTGATTTCAGGAAAACATACCCACAGTGCTTCAGAGCAAAAGAAATCCATTAAACAGAATGAAGGTGCTGTCCTTTGTCATATGAAGGTGACATACTGCCAGGGGCCTGGAATGGCCATTCTATTCCTATTGAACATTAACTGGGAAATTCCTGGTCTAAAAAAGAATTATTAGTGGCATAACTACATTAGCAAGTAATGAGCCACACACGGAGGTGACGAAGCTTGAAGCCGCTGGAGCGGGTCCAGGGGCATGAGGTCACTGATGAGCCTGGCTCACATGCTCTCAGGTGACCTCAAAGTGACAGAGAAGCTTCAGATGGAAACGCCTTGGTGACAACTATGCCAAAGTAGCTGATCGTCTGGGAACAGGTCTGGTAACCAGTTTTTCCTGATCGAGGTACTTATTGCCTTAAAAAGAGAGGAAAAACATCACCCCAAGGAAATGAACAGTTGAATTCTCGCTGGCCTAAAATTACAAAGTTGACACCCCGAATTAAAACAATGTAAGAAAATTCCAAAGGAAGTAGTTCATCTCCATTTGGAAATGTAAGAATTCGCTTCAAGCAAGCCAACAAAAACCACCCTAACAGCAAGTAGGGAGGTCCTTTTGAGTCTCAGAGATCTGGAAATCCCCCCGCCACACACACACAAGACACAGTGTTGACAGTCTCACGCATCTCTGCAACCCTTGGGACAGGCTGCTTTTGGAGCATAAATTTCTGCCCAGTTGCTCTTTTTCTGTGTTTACTTGGCATCTGTGAACAAGGACTTTATGCAGTGACTCTAGGTGGAGGGGATTTATTTATTTATTTATTTATTTATTTATTTATTGTTATTTATTTTTTTGTGGTACTGGGGGTTGAACCCAGGGCCTGTGCCTGCAGGCTTTGTAAGTGCTGCACCACCGAGCTGCATCCCCAGCCCATTTTTTTTCACTTTTTTTTTTTTTTTTTGAGTTACTGGGGATTGAACCCAGGGTCTTGCATCTGCAGGCTTTGCAAGTGCTGGACCACTGAGCTGCATCCCTAGCCCATTTTTTTACTTTTTTTGAGACAGGGTCTCGCTAAGTTTCGCAGACTGCCTCTGGTCTTGAACTTGCAATCCTCCTGCCTCCGCCTCTGGAGCCGCTGGGATTACAGGTGTGCGCCACTGCACCCAGCAAGGGGATTTATTTGTGCTCTCCCTTCCAGCAACAGCCTTGTATCTAGTAGATGGAAAATCTTAGAACAGAGAGAGTTTGGTAGGCTGGGGATAGAACGCTCTTTCTGCCATCAGCAGCTTTGGGCAAGTAATTGACTTATACTATGTCAGCTTCAGGGCTAAGGTTTAGCTCAGTTGGTAGAGTGCTGCTCCACACTCTCTGAGGACCTGGGTTTGATCCCCAGAACCGCAAAAATGGGAGTAGCCTATGGCAATCCACTCCCTAAGCAATCCTGAAACAATCAGCCATTGAAAACCCTATGAGGGCCGCTATCAGCCCGTCAGCTTCATTTATTTCATCGGGAAAATGAGGCTAACAATCCCTTTCCTGTAGGGTTGTTCTAAGGATGGTGTGAGACCATGCTTGTAAGTATGGCTACAGGAGACAGTGTATGAAAGTGGGTATGGACATCTTTTCTGTAAAGTCTGGTTACTGGGCAGATAAGGTGTCCAGTGATAAGCAGAGATAAACAATGGCCCTCCCTCGGGAACCTATAGCCTAGAGGGGTGGCAGTCTCAATCAGATAATCACAAATGTCCTATTGAGCCTGGCTCAACTTTGTCCCTTGGAAGGAGTGAATGACTGGCCTGTAACCTGCAGGATGAAAGGCTTTAAACACAGTGCCCCATGGCATAGTGTTGGGAGTGTTTGGTCTGTTGTACAAAAGGTCGCTATGAGTCAGACTCAACTCGAAGACACCTAACAACAACAACAACCACCAGGTATCAAGACAGACAACCATTCCAGGAAGAGGTTGCAAAACGGTAAGGAGAGGCTGGAGAGAGCAGGGTCATTGGAGCCAAGAGAGGGAAGCGGAGATACCTGGAAGAGAAGGCCACAGACCACGCAGGGTGGTGAGCCACCGAGGAGCTCTGTCTTTGAACTGGAGACCTTGAGAAATTCTTGAGCCCAGAAGTTGCTGTCAGAGCTACCATTCCACTCTCAGAAAGCCTCCCCTGTTCTGGGAGTCTGGATGGCAGAGTAGGATGGGGTGATGGAGTTGGAGATAGGAAAGTGGATTGAAAGTTTGGGGGAATATGAAAGCCTACGTGTCACGTGGCATTTGCCCTAGACATGTTTATAGGATGAATCGACACATTCCTGGCCTGTTTTATATATGGACTGATGGTTTGCCCACATGCTACCTACCCTATGCACATCCCACATGATATGCCAGTATCATTTGGCCATAAAAAAGAATACAAGCCGGGTGCAGTGGCACACACCTGTAATCCCAGCAGCTCGGGAGGTGGAGGCAGGAGGATTGCAAGTTCGAGACCAGAGGCAGTCTGCGTTATTTAGCGAGTCCCTGTCTCAAAAAGTAAAAAAAAATATGGGCTGGGGGTGCAGCTCAGTGGTCCAGCACCTGCAAAGCATGCAAGTGTAAGGCCCTGGGATCAACCCCCAGTATTGAAAAAAAAAAAAAAAAAAGAGCATAGAACTCACTACAACATGATGAGCCCTGAAAAGATAACGTGAAGTGGAAGAGATCAATGACAAACCCCTCTGAAGAGATCCCATTTATATGAAATGATAAGGAGAGGAAGGTGATAGAGACAAAATTGACCAGTAGTTGCTAGGGATTAGGAGAAATGGAGGAGTTAAACTGATGGTGAATGGGTACACAATTCCCTTTTGATGTGGTGAAAAGGTTCTAAAATTGCTTGTGAAAATGGTTGACCAACTCCATGAATATACAGAAAGCCATTGATTTGGGCACTTTAAATGAGTAGATTGTATGGTATGCAAATTATATCTCAATAAAGCCTTCATATATATTTTATAGATATTATGTATACATGCATAATATCTGTATACATGGAGGCTTTATTATATATATTTATTATATATTAGTATATATTATTTATTAATTAGATATGTGTGTATATGTTGTTGTTGTTAGGTGCTGTCAAGTCGGTATCCGACTCATAGCAACCTTCTGTACAACAGGGGAAACACTATTGTCAGTGCTTCTCTGCTGTGCGTAGGGTTTTCAATGGCAGATTGATTTTTGGGAGGGGGTTGCCAGGTCCTTCTCCCAAGCCTACAGCTTCTGGTATTCCCAGGCGGTCTCCCATCCAGGTACTAACCAGGCCCGACCCTGCTTAGCTTCCGAGATCTGACGGGATCAGATGCCACAGGGCTACGGCTGCAGGCTATGTGTGTATATATGAAGGCTTTATTGAGATATATATGCATATATTATGTACATATATTATATACACATATTATGTGTGTGTATATATACATACATACACACACACACACACACACATACATATATATATGTTCTTGTTCTTGTTAGGTGCCGTCAAGTCGTGTCCGACTCATAGCGACCCTCGTAGGGTTTTCAATGGCTGACTGTTTCGGGATTGCCTTGGGAGTGGATTGCCAGGTCCTTCTCCCATTTTTTGTGGTGCTGGGAATTGAACTCGGGACCTCAGAGACTGCAGCGCAGCGCTCTACCAACTGAGCTAAATCCCAGCCCATAAATATATATATATATATATATATATGGAAGAGGATATGAAAAGAGGGCTCACATTCATCAACACCGTTGCCCATTGCCAGAATATTCCAGTGGCACGGACCCCAAGGTACCAAGGTGGGCATGTCCTGAGGCAGCATCCTCGGGAGGAAAGCGTCCCTGCTCCTTGACCTGACTCCCTGACTTTGACCTCTGACCCCTTCCACAGGAAACAAACTGTCAGTGGGCTTCCAGGAAAGAGAGAGAGAAGGCGATTATTTCTCTAACAGCCTCACTGCCATTACTTGGTTCTGTGGATCTGGAGGGAAGAACAGCCACACGGCAGCAGCTGCCTGAACAGAGACGGAGGGCAAAACAGAAACTCCTGCTCATCTTTCAGTTCTCTCTTTTGATGCCGCCTTCTCCAAGAAGCCTTCGGGGATTTCCAGGAATGAATCCGGGCCCCTCCTCTGTCTTCTCAGCTGGCCTTCCCTGGGAGTCCTGCGGGGTGTGACTGCTGTTCCTGGCTCTTGGTCCCTCTGAGCTGTCACGCCTTCAGAGTGAGCACTGGGCTGGATCCCCAGCTGGGTCGCCATATCTACCACGGAGGCTCGTGCCCCTGCAGTAGGACAGGCCCATCTGAGGCAGGTGCTGCTGAGTGAGCCAGCGTGTAGGGGTGACTTCAGGCTTCCCTGGGGCAGAGGTGGCTTTCACGTTGCTCAAGCCTTGGGCATCCTGACTCCTGGAGCAACTCTACTTGCACACAGAGGTGACACTTCCTAGCTGGCCAGATCCTCGCTGTCTGCCTCATGTGGGAGGAACAAAAATCCCCCCACACTGACACTAAGGTGTTTTTTGTTTTCAATATAGCAGTTCTCTGGGGAACACATTTGGACACCCATCCATGGGGGCCCTACTTATACTGTTTTCTCCTGTACTTGCATACCTGTGACAAAGTTTAATTTATAAATTAGGTACTATAGGAGATTGGGCTGGGATTTAGCTCCGTTGGTAGAGCACTGCACTGCAGTCTCTGAGGTCCCGAGTTCAGTTCCCAGCACCACAAAAATGGGAGAAGGGCCTGGCAATCCACTCCCAAGGCAATCCCAAAACAGCCATTGAAAACCCTATGAGGGTCGCTATGAGTCGGATACCACCTCGATGGCACTTAACAACAATAACATAGATTAGCAACCATAACTAATAATAATAAAATGGAACTGCGTATACACACAGGGGGCTACTGTACACTGCCTTTCTGGGAATGAGCATTTACATGAATGTCTCTTTGAATGGACCCCGATAAATAGGTATTTATGTTATGTTGTTGTTGTTAGGTGCCATCGAGTCGAGTCCGACTCATAGCGACCCTATGTACAGCAGATCTAAACACTTGCCGATTCTGTGCCAGGCAAACAATCTTATTTATGTTTAAGCCCATTGTTGCAGACACTGTGTCAATCCGTCTGGTGGAGGGTTTTCCTCTTTTGCGTTGACCTGCCACTCTTCCAAACATGATGTCCTTCTCCAGGGATTGATCTCTCCTGACTACATGTCCGAAATATGTAAGACACAGTTTGGCCATTCTTGCTTCCAAGGAGCACTCTGGTTGCACTTCTTCTAGGACAGATTTGTTGGTTCTTTTGGCAGTCCATGGTATATTCAATAGACGTCTCTAGCACCACAATTCAAAAGCATCAATTCTTTTCCTGTCTCTCTTGTTCAATGCGTACATGTACATGTGGATAATGCACGCATCATTGCATCGCAGATAAAAGATACACACTAACCTATTCTGGTTCTCCTAAAGCTCAGAATGGTCCAAATGCCCACCATCTGCTACAAAGCGTCACTGAGCATTAACAATAGCTAAAAAGTATTCATATTTCATTGGAACAAGGTACATTTACCTCTGCTTTCAAAGGGCAAGGGAAAAGCCAGGTGGGCTTAGTGGCGTTCCTGTAATCCCAGCACTCGGGAGGCTGAGCTGGCAAGGTTGTGATGAGTTCAAGGCGAGCCTGGACTACATAGCCTTCTCTGGAAAAACAGAAGGGACATGGCAAGCTGTGTCAGGGCCACTGAAACAGTCCATTTTGTCTTGCCCTGCAACTTCTTCCTCTCTGGTCCTCAGTCTCCTTTTGCATAAAATGGGTGGATGGCTGAGAGTTTTATTTCTGCCTCTCTGAGACTCTGATCTATTTTTATTTGCTGAGTTCTTTTCTTTAAGATGGGCAGAGTTTACTCTCACTGTTATGTCATTGAGGAGTTGCAGTCAGCTATGAGTGACAGTGAACAGAGAAACTGTGGCTTCAGTACATATTTATTATTTCCTCACAGAAAATAAGCCAAGAGGGAGGCAGACTGGGCTGGCACAGGGCACCTTGGTGTCATCAAGCGCACCTGTTATCTCTCTGGTCCACTCTGCAGAGCAAATGGCTCCATCTTTAAAGTCCCCTTGGATCCAAGATGGCAACTGGCTCAGCCTCTGTGGTACTCACATTGCTGCCCAGGAGATGAGGGAGCAGTGTGAGTTGTCTGACTTTTAGAATACTCTGGAAGTCTCCTGAGGCATTCTGCCTACACTTCATTGGTCAGAACTTAGTCACGTGGTCATCCTTTTGCAGAAAGATTGGGGTATGTGGTTCTTTGGCTGAGCCCATGGTTTACCCCATTACCTCAGGGTCTGTGATCAGGGAAGAAGTGGGGAATTGACATCAGGGGCGGTAAGTGCAGCTCCGCCATACTACTTTTGCTTTTTGCTTTTGCTTTTTTTTTTTCCTGCAGTATTTAGGGGTTGAACCCAGGCCCTCGCACATACTTTTCAAGAGCTCTACCACTGGGCTGCACCCCCAGCCCATTTTTTACTCTGTATCTTGAGACAGGGTCTTGCTAAGTTATGGAGGCTGCCTCTGGCCTCGAACTTCCAATCCTCCTGCCTCTGCCTCCTGAGTTCCTGGGATTACAGGTATGTGCCACCACGCCCATCTTACCATACTACTCTTTACATTGGACAACTGTGTGACTACAAATGACATTCTGAAGGAGCTCAAGTCCCCCTTGTGCCCATGTGCAGTGTGTGTGTGTGTGTGTGTGTGTGTGTGTGTGTGTGTGTGTGTCTGTGGTCTCTAGCTTCAGAACAACAGGCAGTGGTCTCTTATTCCTTGATGGGCTCAGAAGGAACCCCTGTTCCAGGAGCTCAGGTGAGACCTCTGCTTCTCACGCTTAACTGGAACTCTGTCTAGAACCCCGCTGAGTTCTGTGCCTCAGGTAAGATGCTGTGGTGGGTGATCTCACTGGGCTACAACCTGCCATTATTCTTTCACCTCATAGGAGAGAAGGTACTGAATCCTGGGGAACAGGAAACTGCAGGGCCACCCACACCAGAGTTCTTGGGTGGGCACAGAGGCCCTGGGTGGAGGATGGGCAGGGCTCAGGATGTCAGAGGTTTGTCGGTGGGTGAGGAAGGATAACCTCACAAACAGGAGCTCTGCTAAGAGCGTAGGAGGTGCGCCAGTGGATGTTGGATCAAAGCTTAGGTTTGAAAGGGACTTTGGTGATCATCTGTTCACCCATGTCTGTTTTACAGAAGTGGAAATAGAGTCTGAGAAAGGCCAGGGGACCTGACTGAGGCATACAAGTGAATCATGGCGGGCACAGGCGTCAGCCCCTGCCCCCTGAGCCCTCCTCTGGGAATCGTGACACCTCACAGGCTGTCCTGTAGAGGACTAGGAATCCTGGAGGAGGGCTGAGCTAAGCAGGAAGGGACAAGGATTGGGCCCCCCAGGGGAGAAAGCAGCTATCAGGGGGCCTGCAGGTTGTACACATGGGGGAAGAGGAGGTTCTTTAAGAAACAAATTACAGCCATGCTCACGCCGTGGCTCACGCCTGTAATCCCAGCGGCTCGGGAGACGGAGGCAGGAGGATCGCAAGTTCGAGACCAGAGGCAGTCTGCATAATTTAGCGAGAACCTGTCTCAAAACAAAAGTAAAAAATGGGCTACGGGTGCAGCTCAGTTGTCCAGCACTTGCAGAGCATGCAAGTGCGAGGCCCTGGGTCCAACCCCCAGTACTGCAAAAAAAAAAAAAAAAAAATTACAGAATTAAGAACATGAAATCAAGAGCCTTAAAACTTCCCTGAAGTTTGAGTGTCTTTAGGTTCGTAATAAGCCTGCTTCTGCCCCTTGAAACACATCCATTTTTCCAACATCTGTTTTCCGTGATTTTTTTTTACAGTTTTAAAGAACTCAAAAAAGACTGAAAATAAAAAAGCTTGAAAACCACCACCCTGCACGTCACTGTCATGAAGCACTGCTACGATGACCTGCACAGCACACCAGATATCAGCCCCCAGTTACCTCAGGGTCTGTGAGGCCATAGACACTCTACCCACCCCAACCCCCACTACCTTTTTGTCTTGGAGCTGGCCCTAAAGAAGTTCCCTGATCTTCCTTGTCTGATAGGAGATCATAAGACCCCCATTTCAAAAGAGGTCCTGCCCCATCGTGGGAGAAAGGAATGCTATCCAGAGAGGCCAAGAAGAATCTGTAGAGACAGGCCTGGCGAGGGCTCCCCACCTAGTCTACTAACACCTGATCATGCCTTTGTGTACAATCACCCTTCTACACAGTTGCCCATGCTTCTGTCATGCCTACCGATGAAGTCTCCATAAACACCCAGAGAGACAATAGGGTTCAGAGAGCTGCCAGATATCTGAGCACATGGAGGGTCCTGGAGAGGACATGGAGCCCCGTGGCTCTTCCCTTATACTGTGCCCTATGTATCTCTTTGCCTGCAGCCATAGCCCTGTGGCATCCGATCCCATCAGATCTCAGAAGCTAAGCAGGGTCGGGCCTGGTTAGTACTTGGATGGGAGACCGCCTGGGAACACCAGATACTGTAGGCTTAGGAGAAGGACTCGGCAACCCACTCCCAAAAACCAATCCGCCATTGAAAACCCTATGAACAGCAGAGAAGCACTGACAATAGTGTTTCGTCTGTTGTGTTAGGGTCACTATGAGTCGGATACTGACTGTTGTGTTAGGGTCACTATGAGTCGGATACTGACTCGACGGCACCTAACAGCAACAACATGTATCTCTTTATCTGGATCCTTTACAATAAGCCTGTAAAAGTCCAGGCGTGGTAGTTGCACACCTGCAATGCCAGTGACTCGGGAGCCTGAGGCAGGAGAACTACAAGTTTGAGACCAGAGAGAGTGAGACCTTGTCTCAAAATCAAACAAACAAACAGGGGGGTGGGGCTAGAGGTGCAGCTAAGTGGTGGAGCCCTTTGCCCAGCATGTGTGAGTCCCTGCATTCAATCCCCTAGTACTGCAAACAAACAAAAATAAACCTGTAAATGTAAGTCTTCCCTGAGTTCTGTGAGCTGCTCAAGCAAGTTGGTAAAACCTGAAGAGGAGGCAGTGGGCGCCTTGATTTATAGTTGCTCCGTCAGAAGCAGAAGTCAAACTCAAGTGTGGCGGGAAGGCAGTCTTGGGGACTGAGCCTTTAACCTGTGGCAATGGGTGTTACCCCAGGGCAGACAGGGTCAGAGTTGAATTGAATAACAAAAGCTGATATCTGCTGCCCAATCGATGGCTTGCTAGATGTTGGGGGTAACCCCACAGATCTGGTGTCAGAAGGGATGCTGTTGTAAGAAGACAGTAGGAGAAACTGAGACCAAGTTTGAGTTGGTCCTTTCTTCTGGATCTTTAGAGTAAAACTAAACTTTAAAAAAAATCTTTGCAGCTGGACGCAGTGGGGCACGCCTGTAATCTCAGCAGCTTGGGAGGCGGAGGCAGGAGGATCGCAAGTTTGAGACCAGGGGCAGTCTCGACTCATAGCGACACCCTGTCTCATAAATTGTTGTTGTTGTTAGGTTCCGTCGAGTTGGTATCTGACTCATAGAGACCCTCATAGGGTTTTCAATGGCTGACTGTTTCAGGATTGCCTTGGGAGTGGATTGCCAGGTCCTTCTCCCATTTTTGCGGTGCTGGGAATTGAACTCGGGACCTCAGAGACTGCAGCGCAGCGCTCTACCCGCTGAGCTAAATCCCAGCTATTGGTGGTTCAGTGGTAGAATTCT
>VMDO01025102.1:0-28727 GCA_007922755.1 Pedetes capensis | reverse complement strand
TTGTTGTTGTTGTTAGGTGCCGTCGAGTCGGTATCCGACTCATAGCGACCCTCATAGGGTTTTCAATGGCTGAGTGCTTCAGGATTGCCTTGGGAGTGGATTGCCAGGTCCTTCTCCCATTTTTGCGGTGCTGGGAATTGAACTCGGGACCTCAGAGACTGCAGCGCAGCGCTCTACCCACTGAGCCAAATCCCAGCCCTCAAAATATATTTAGGCAAGTGAAATATAATGTAGATATCATTTCTTTGTCATTAATCATATATATTCAACAGAATAATTTAAGTGTGACCTCCCAGTCTTGACTTAGTCCTGTTGGAAAACGCAGAAGGAGAAAGACCGTGGTGTGAAGAGGGTGAGGGTGGCTTTGCCACACTGAGTTCCGTTGTTCCTTTATGTGTAGATTTCTAGTCTGTGGCCCAGAGGCTTGAGCACAAAATCTAGTATAAGATAATAATTTTTGATTTAAGAAATATAGGTGCTAAAATTGATTTTGGCAATGTAGGTGGTCCCCTGAGGAAGCTTATCAGTTAAGAGAAATACAAAGAGAGAATAATTTACTAATTAAATAGATGAAATGTGACCAGAGGGGTAGTGAAGACAAGGGTTGGAACAAGGGACAAAACAATATGTTACTATGAAAATTGAGAAGGGTGTTTCAAAAGTCGGGATGTGGTCAACATGCTGAACTATCCCTGAGAGACCAAGACTGAAAGATAGGCAATTGTTTCTTGTTGCTGCATTTTTTTGTTTTTGTTTTATCACTTTGATAAGAGTAGTTTTGAAGTGGCTGGGGTTTAACTCAGTTGGTAGAGTGTTGCTCTGCTCTCTGTGAGGACCCAGGGTTGATCCCCAGCACCACAAAATGGGAGAAGGACTTGGCAATCCACTCCCAAAGCAATCCCGAAACAATCAGCCACTGAAAACCCTATGAGGGTCACTATGAGTCAGAGGCAACTTGACAGCACCTAACAACAGTAAGTAGTTTTGAGAAGTGGGTATACTTAGAATTTAAGGTTAACCTTTTGCTGGTATTATGGGTCAATATAGATCCCTGGTAGGGTGCTGGAAATAGGGCACTGTAGCATTTACCTAAGCATAGGTGTGTGCATAGTGGGATCATATGTGACTCCAGAAACACCATAATAATCCAAGGTTAAGTGGATTGAGGAGAGTAGAAGTTAAAGACAGGGAGTTTCTATAGTACACTCTGGGAGTTGTGAAGAATATGGGCTTGCACATGCTAAATGTGGCTAGGAGGGAACTGGCTGCTATACACTGATAGCTCACAACCAGTAAGTTTTTGTGGCTATGGTGGACACTGGCTTCCCAGACTTACTTTAAGTGTTCTTAATGTAGAGGTGGGGGCTGAGATTTAGCTCACTTGGTAGAGCGCCACTCTGCAGTCTCTGAGGTCCTGAGTTCAATTACCAGCACCACAAAAATGGGAGAAGGATGTGGCAATCCACTCCCAAGGCAATCCCAAAAGAATCAGCCATTGAAAACCCTATGAATCAGCCATTGAAAACCCTATGAGGGTTGCTATGAGTCAGACACGACTCAACAGCACCCAACAACAAAGTCAATGTAGAGGCAATGGGCTGGTATTTAGCTCAGTTAGTACAGCACTTCTCTGCAGTCTCTGAGGTCCTGAGTTTGATTCCCAGCAGTGCAAAAATGGGAGAAGGACATGGCAATCCACTCCTGAGGCAACCTCAAAACAATCAGCCATTGAAAACCCTATGAGAGTTGCTATGATTTGGCCACAACTCGATAGCACCTAATAACAACAATGTATAGGCAGGGCTGAGGTTTAGCTCAGTTTGTAGAGTGCTGCTCCACAGTCTCTGAGGACTAGGATTCCACCCCTCATACCGCAAAAACAGGAGGACGTGGCAATCCACTCCTGAGGCAATCCCAAAAACAATCAGCCATTGAAAACCCTATGAGGGTCACTATGAGTTGGATTAGATGGCACCTAACAACAACAATGTAGAGGCAAATGAAGACATCCTCTCAAAGTGACAGAGAGCTGGCTAATGCTATTGCAAGACCAGCTTCAGGTCCGACAGAATCCTCCTGATATACTGTGGACATAGGCATTATGGCAGATCATATGGGCAATCATCAAGTCAACATTTGTTGAACTGTGTATTATGCAAACTACCCAGAAATGATAAAACAACTTGAATATGAGCTTGTATCAATCATTTACAAACAACCACAAAGACTGGTAATAGCCACGTACATTGATGCTGCCTGTTATCCCAGTGACTTGGGAGACAGAGCCAGGAGCATTGCGAGTTCAAGGGCAGAGGCATCCTGAGTAGCTTAGACCCTGTCTCAAAATAAAATATAGAAATGGGTCGAGGGTGCACCCCAGTTGTAGAACATTTGCAAAAGTATGAGTGAGCTCTGAGGTTCAATCCCCAAGTATCCAAAAAAACAAAAAAACAAAAAACAAAAAAACCTCATAATAGACCAATAAAGCTGCCTACATTTCTTATAGCCAGCCATGACTCCAACCAATGGCACACTAATGAGAGAACAAAAGGTAGAATTATATGCAGGAAAAATTTTAGTAATCTAGATGAAGTGTGTTGATACCACAGTTGGATCAAGTTGCAGGCTGAGCTGGAACCCACTAAACATGATTTTCAAGTATTCATTGCTCTAAAAAATGATGCTGGGTTCTCATCACTCAAAGTTGGGATCTCAGCTAAAAGGTTCATCAAAGTGAATTGGTAAGGTAAGGGCACATTCCAGAATACTTACTTTAAAAGCCTCTCTCAAAATAGAAGTCGTATCTTTTTTCATATTAAATTATCCAGGAAATTTTTATCATTTATCTCAACTTATTGTTTGTGTCAACATTGGTGAATTGTCTGATAACTGGAACCAAAATGAATTCAATTCTGTCTATCATATCTGAAACAATGCCTACCCTCATTTTAAGGCTATTCTATGTGAGGACATCATTTTGTTTCTTGAATAAATGAACCTCATTTTTCAAAAGTCACTACTTAGACTCTTATTGGTTTCCTTAGCAACCATTACTTTCAAGGAGAGTTGAGACAAGGTTAATCAATCTGTTCTTATCAATAAAATATAGAGAAAATAATACTAAATAAATTAACAAGTATTTTCTAGCTATTGAGCCACTGGAGCAAACATCTTTGTGAGACTCTGTGTATTTATTTTAAAATATGTAAAGGATGCATAATGGAAAAAGCCATCACTCTATTACTCTGTACCCTATCATTTACTAATAAAGGGAAAAAATAATTTTAATTTCACAGTTGCTTTGGCTGTTGCTTTCATTTTCCTAGGATTTACTTCCATTATAAAGAAAAGTGAAAAAAAGAAAAATTCTACTTGAGGTTTAATATTATAAGAGGTTATACATGCAAAAATGTGAGTGACTTCTAACAAAGTAGCAGATACAAAAATTAATACATCAATGTCTCTCTTTTTTTTGGAACAGGGAAAAGCAGAAAAAAGGAGAAATGCCAGGATGCTGACCTCTACCCTCTAGTGGAAACGGAACTCTGTCCTTGTGATATATTCATATCCCAACCTTATGGAAACTGGTCAGATTGCATTATTCCAGAAGGCAAAAGGGAGCCTCTGCGTGGATTGCGGGTACAAGGAGACAGAAAAGAGTGCGGAGAAGGCATGCGCTTTCGAGCAATAGCCTGTTCAGATAAAAATGGAAGACCCGTTGACCCCTCATACTGCAGCAGCTCTGGTAAGGAGATGGATGAGGAGTAGCAGATGAAAACAATGACACACAGCTCAGGAGGTTTGCCCAAGGTCTAGAATTTTTAGTTTCATTCTTTGACCACTATTTTCATTCTCCTTTGTCGTTAACACACTGCCACTTACAAAACTTAGACATATGAAATGCACACATCCACACAACAGTGATTACCTGGACAATAATGATTTTGGATCTTTGACTCCCTCACTTTGAACTTCACCTTGGTTAATTGGTTATGTACTGGTGGTCACCACAGTTGTTCTACTTCACTGCAAAAGATAAGCAAATATATTTTACTGTGGTTTTTGTGGTGTTTTGACTATACACATAGATGTTGAATTTCTTCTGGTGCAGTACATAAAATATTAGTGGGAAAAGTTGATTTTAAATGTTTTATAATACAAGGTATAAATACAACCAATGAATAAAAGAAAATGATATAAATTAAATGAGGCCGTCTAAGAGAGTGTTATGAGATGTTAATCACATAGAAGACAGCCTTTCTTTGAACTTTGTTTGGTAGAATTTTAAAGATAAGGGTGAATGGAGAAAGGAATGAAGGTTGAATATAGCTAGGGTGAAATTTGCTGGATGAACTGAAACTAATGCTTACCATGTAGCTTATGAATTTCCTGCTCTACTATTCCTTGTGTGCTAACTTTTATTTTTAATACTTGAGTTAGGAATTTTTCAGAAGTGTATGGAAGAGAGAATTCATGTTTGAGAAAATCTTAAACAAATGGATAAATTTTGGTCTTAGTCATCAAGGTTTTAATTCTACAAGCCTTTCTCAGTAGTAGCAGAAATGGAAAATTGAACTCAATTCTAGTATATAAGTCAGGCAAATGACAGGTCTTTATGACCAATGTACTAATTTATATTTAGTTAAGGTATATCTGTCCTAGAAAAAGTACAACCAGAGTGCTCCTTGGAAGCAAAAATGGCCAGACTGCATCTTACATATTTCGGACATGTAGTCAGGAGAGAACAATCCCTGGAGAAGGACATCATGTTTGGGAGAGTGGCAGGTCAATGCAAAAGAGGAAAACCCTCCACCAGATGGATTGACACAGTGTCTGCAACAATGGGCTTAAACATAAATAAGATCGTTTGCCTGGCACAGAATCGGCAAGTGTTTCGATCTGCTGTACATAGGGTCGCTATGAATCGGACTCTACTTGACGGCACCTAACAACAACAACAATCCATACCATTACATGTATGCAATTTTAAATTTTGGTAGTTCTTTAAATTAGTGTCATCATTATCGTATATCTACCCCCTTAGTCTGTACAATTATATTCAGTGATTTGGCTTACAGAAACATTAAATACCTCTCAAACAAGAAATGGATCCATTTTAAGGTAGCCAGAGCTAGGTGACTCTTTTTCTTTTTAGCTGTTATGTACATATTGGTTGTATTCCTTCATTTTGTCAAAACCTATATATTGAATACTTGCTATGTACATGTTCTTCTATAATTTGGGTTTATAGTTACAGAGCTATATAGTACTTCCAGGACCCCTGGAAGTTTTTTGGGTTTGTTGTTGTTGTTGTTTGTTTGTTTTGTACAGTGGGGAATTGAAATTAATAAATGCATAAAAATTTAATTCTGGTATAGAAAATTTTTAGATAAATTTTAGGAAAGTCCTCACCGAAGTGATGTAAATGAGATCTGAAGGGTGAGAAGAAGGCAGCCACATGAAAAGTACAAGGTCATTTCAGCTAGTGGGGTATTCAGAACATAAGGCATGTTAGGCAGGAACCCTGAGGTTTGATTGATTAGATACAGGGTATGAAGAGAAAGTTGTATAAAGTGAGGTTGCACAAGTAAGGAGAATCTCAAGAGACCAGCCAAGGTATATGAATCTAATTCAAATGCCATCGTCATCTGGGAAGAGGGGTGGGTAATGTGATCCAATCTATGTTTTTAAAAGATTATTTTTGACTATTGTCTGTACAATGACTTAAAAGAGGCAAGGGAGTCATTGGGACACCATTGCTATTAGTCAAGATAAGATATGATGGTAGGTTAGAGGGTGATGGCAATAAAGAGATAGAGAAGTGGTTTTTAAGATGATTTACAGATGGAGTTGAAAAGATTATTCCAAATGCTAGTCATCTTTTTTTATATGTTATTGTTACATATCACTATGACAAAACACCTGAGAAAACAACTCAAAGGGAAGAAAGAGTGTTTTGCCTCTTGGTTTCAGAAATTTCAACCCTTAGCTAACTGGCTCCATTGCTCATGACCAGAGAGTAGAGCAGAAGAAAGATGCTCACCTTATGGCAGCAGGGAAGCAGGGAGAGACAGGAGGGACAGGGGACAAGATATACTCTTCAAAGGCATTCCACCAGTGACTGTACTTCCTCTAACCAGACTCCACATCTGAATATCCCATTTCAGATGAATTCATCAATGGATTAATACACTGATGAGGTTTGCTTCATCATGATCCAATCACCTCTCAATTACACCACCAGTTAGAGACCAAGCCTTTAACAAATGAGCCTGGAGAGGGTGGATTTCATATTCAAACCAGAACATTGCACTGGTCCCCAAAAGGCTTATGTCCATCTCAACATGCAAAATGCAAGACTGTCCATAGCCTTAACAATCCCATCATTTCTCAAAAGTCCAAGTTCAAAGTTTCCTCCGAGACTCACAGCAAACTTTTAGCTGTGAGGCCCTATAAAATCAGAAGGAAAATTCTATACTTCCAACATACAGTGGTGGGTCAGAGTACACATTTCCATTTCAAAAGGGAGAAGTGGGAAAATAGCAATGAGGAATCAGAGCAAAGTAAGTATAAAGCCCAGCAAGGCAAACATTAAACCTTGTAGCTCTGTGGCTGCTATCTGGAGCACATGGCAGATGATATGAGTTCCAAAGGACTTGCACAGTGCCACCACTATATCCTTGTTTGTTGCAGCGTAGATGGCCTCTGTCCTGAGCTGGGGCTTTCTTCAGTGTACATTCCATGTTAGTGGCATCTGTGACTTCCTTGGGTCAGATTCATCCATCATGCTCTCGGGGGATGCCTTCGGGGATCCTACCCCTACCACATATTGCCTGGCTTCCTATGCTTTCCTTTTGAAAACTGAGTGGATGCTTCCATGATCTCACAATTCTTATATTCTGCATGCCTGCAAAACCAGCATCACTTGGATTATGCCAAGGTCATCTGCCTGCTTGGGCAGTGACTAGATCCCCTTGGACTATGACTTCATTGGTCTCTGAATGCCTGGATATCTGAACTTAGGGAGACATTTCCCTAAGCAACTCTGTGTAAGGAGGGCATCCTGGTGCTATCTTCACAAAGTCTGTCAAAGGAATTTACACCTTTATACCCCTGAGTCTGTGACCAATATGGTCTGGCTGATTCCTGAGATACTTTCAAGGCATCATTCATATTGGTTTAATATGTGGCCTATTTAAAATGGTACCAATCTCTTCAGCAGCCACACATTCCTTGGCCCTAACTTTAAACTGCTCCTTTTCTAGCTAAACTGCAAGTTTTTCAAATCTTCCTACTTGGGTTTTACTCACATTCTCACAGTATATTTGGCTAAAAGAAACCAGCAATACCCATGCCACAGCCTGAATAGTGTGCTACCTTGAAATTTCTTCTGCCAGATTAATGAGTCCATCACCTTTAAATTCAGCCTCCAACAAAAGTCTCAGGTCATGGACAAAATGTGGACAAGTTCTTTGCCAGAAAATAACATGAATATCTTCTTGTCCAGTTCCCAGTAGTGTCATCATTTGTTTGTAACCTCATAAGCACAATCATTACTATTCAGTTCCCAGTTGGTCTGATCCTCTGTGGTTGCACCAGAATCACTCATTAAGCTTTGCTTACAGCATCCTAAGCCTGCTTCTTTTGACTTTTCCAAATTTCTCTTGAAAAGCAGTTATAAAGGAGTGTGAACCACATAGGCAGATATAGTCACAGTAATGGCCCTGCTTTTTAGTGCTAATTTTCTAAATTAATCACTTTTCACCTCTGGAAGAAAATATCTGCACAAAATAACTTAAAGGAGGGAAGATTTATTTTTATGATTTCAGAGGTTTCAGTCCATGGTCAGTTGGCTTCATTTGTTTTGGGCCCAAAGTTAGGCAGAATATCATGGCAGGGAGAGTACAGTGGAAGGTGTACTGGAGCAGATCTGGTCACCTCAATGGAAAACTGGAAACAGAGAAAGACAAAGAGGAAGGGCCACAGGCCAGATATACCCTTCAAAGGCATGCCTCTGGTAACCTACTTCCTCCAACAAGGCCCCACCTCCTAATAATCCATTTAGAATGAATTCATCCATGGATTAACCCCTTAGGTAACATTACTACTCTTATGATTCAATCACCTCTCAGTAGTACCATTGGTTGGGTGTCAGGCCTTCAACACATGAGGCTTTTGGGGAAGGATATTTTATGTTCATACTGCAACAGTTATCAATCATTCACCTCTAAATTGTGTGTGTGTGTGTGTTTTAATTTTAGAAAATAATCATTTCCCATTATAAATGAATATATCTTCATGGAAAAGGAAAGGTTTATATACTAACTTGCCATATAATAGCAAAAGCTTTTAGGGAACCCAAGAGATTTTCACCAAATGAAAATAGTGCTTTAAATAAAATTTACTGTAGGGTCATAACTTTCACAATATTTGTTTTAAGATATTTTTATCGTATATCTTTTTAAAAATGAGTTTCTAAAACACTAGTTAAAAATATCCTATTGTGTCACCTGTGGGGATATGACATGTATATATCTCTCAAGGAAAACAAAAAACTTTTAATGGTTTAATAATAAAACCTTACCTCTATTTTTTTAAAAGTCTCTATGAAGACTTCAGTTTCTCTTACTAAATCCAGAGCTCATTGAAATTCAAGACACAATCATGATAATCTGTCTATCCCCAATGCCTAACATAGGGTCTGGCCCTTCCATGGTTCTCAGTATATGTTGGACTGAATGAATGAATAGGCCACTTTAGACATGATAAAAGTCAATGCATATGCCTTGATAAAAGTTCTGAAGTGTGTGTATATGGGGGAATGGTTGTGTGTGTGTCTATGTGTCTGTGGTGTGTGTGTGTTTGTGTGTGTGTGTAAACAGCACTTTTTGGTAGAATGGCTGAATATAAGGAAAATAGATCCACACACAAAAAAAATCAGTCATACAATACGTTGTCAAATAAGCAGTGCAGGAAACTTGGCTCTATTTGCCCACTGATATACAGTTTGGGATTATAGGAAGTGAAATGGCATCTCTTAATGTGGACAAACAATGTTTTTGGAAGAATGGATGAGTGCAGAAAAAATAATATTCCAAGTATCCCAATGATAACCATGCAAATAAATTTAATTCATCAGAATATAAAGTGAAAATATAAACTTTTTTCTCTCTGATTCCAGATAAATTATGACTGGCTTTAAGAGGTAATTACCTTCTTCACCATTTTTCCCCAGAGGCACTAATAGTAGATAAAACAATGTTGTCATCATCATCTAAAGAATCTCTTTGAGGGGTTGGTTATGTGGCTCAATAGAAGAGCTAGCTCTTGTATAGCATGTACAAGGCCCTGGGTTCTAAGCCCAGCATCACCAAAATAAAAATAAATGAATAAATAAGGGAATAATTTCTCTAAAGAAAAATAATACTTAGACCTTACATGGCTGCAATCATTGGGAAATATGAAACTAATATTAATATATTTAGAAAATGTATATTATCTGTGTTTAATTTCATGTAATTGAAATATTTCAGTTACAACTGTATGTGAACTAGCTTATTCGGGATGAGCTGGGAGAGCATGTTTGAGACTGAATGTTACAGGTTTATTATCAAAGGTAATTAAGAGATCATTTGATAAAGTGCTCTGGCAAAGATTTGTGGGTACCAAAAGGCAAGACAAACTTTTAAAGCTATCATCAGCTCTCCTCAAAAGTCTAACACACAGAAGTAAATGAATAATTATATCCCACCCTCTCTTGAAGAAAGAAATAGAAATTTTTAAGTCATCTACAATTTTTGCCAAATGACCTGTTTCTTAAACATATCCCATTTATTCACCATCTTCCTTCCTAAGACAGTGAAAAGCTCTTCACATCTCCACTGAAGGAGGAATAATCATGCAAGGTCAAGAAAACTTAAGTTTAACAAGATGAAGAATATACTTCTACATTTTTAATGTTGAGAGTTTTACATTTTCTGCTTTTTTGGAACACTTTTATATAACACTTTTATATATAATACTGCTACGTTGGAGAGGTTTCTCTGTCCCACTTTTCCCATCTCCATTGCTCTGCTGGGGTTCAGGCTCCTCCTTCCTCTCTGGCAGTCACTGTAGTGCTTGCCCATCCACTGACCTCATCAGCACTTTCTCCTGCTGCCCTTCCTCCCATTCCAGAGAGAAGAATCTTTCATAAGGCAAATCTGGTCATCACTCTCATAGATTTTAAACTTTCAATGCCAACCCCTTACCCAGACTCCTTAGTGAGACTTTACCCTTTCTTTAGCCCCTAAGCCTTATCTTCTCGTCTATCCCACCTTTCACTCCAGGGGTCTCCACTTGTTTGCATACCTACCATTCACTAGCAGGAGGCTTTGGCCTTTTGGATCTATATGCTTTCCCCCTGCTGTGACTTCATTGCAACCCAATCTCTGCTTGACTCCTAATAAGCTTTCCATTAGAAATGTTAGTTACCCAGCTGGGTTTAGTGGCACACGCCTGTAATCCCAGTGGCTTGGGAGGCAGAGGCAGGAGGATTGCAAGTTCGAGACCAGGGGCACTCTGCGTAATTTAGCGAGACCCTGTCTCAAAAAAAAAAAAAAAAAGTGAAAAACTGGGCTGAGGGTGCAGCTCAGTGGTCCAGCACTTGCAGAGCATGCAAGCACGAAGCCCTGGGTTCAACCCCCAGTCCTGCAAAGAAAGAAAGAGAGAGAGAGAGAGAGAGAGAGAGAGAGAGAGAGAGAGAGAGAAGGAAGGAAGGAAGGAAGGAAGGAAGGAAGGAAGGAAGCAAGCAAGCAAGCAAGCAAGCAAGCAAGGAAGGAAGGGAGGAAGGAAATGTTAGTTACCTTTTCTGAAAAACCACAGGCACTCTTACCAGGCAGCTTTTTCTTAACCAGTGGAATCCACTGAGTGCTGAGCATATGCGTTTTATTTCTCTTAGCAAGATGCAGGTCTCCTTTGCCAGAGCTTCTCCTATTTTCCCTGCCTTACTGTTAATCCATCTTGCTTCAGAGGGCATTATCCTCCTAGAAGAAGGAACTGTATCTATTTCATCACTTTACTATCCCAAACACTACAGGACATTGCACATACTCAACTATGGTCAACAAAATGTAGAACATAACCCATGTTTCCATATAAAGTTTTAATGCATTTGTGTATGTAAGTTCTTTGTAACATTTATCCCTTCATAGTTACAAAAGTCAGAAGTCCAAAACCAGTTTCACTTGGTCAAAATCAAGGTTTGTTCAGGACTATGGAACTTCCAAAGGCTGTAGGGGAGAAACCTTTTCCTGGGCTTTTCCAGTTCCTAGAGGTATATTCTTTGTATTCCTTGGCTCATGGTTCTTCCTGCATCTTTAAATCTGGTAGCATAGCATCTTATTTCAGTATTGAGTTAAATTCTTTTTCTGTATCAAATATCCCTTCAGTTCCCCCTCATAAGAAGACATGACTCCATGTGGTGGCACATACCTGTAATCCCAGTGATTTAGGAGAGGATCTAGAGTTTGAGGACAGAGGCCAGAGGAGACCTTGTTTCCAAATTTAAAAAAAGAACAAGATTAATGAGTAGGAGTACATTCCAGTGGTAGAGCATTTGCAAAGTATATGTGAGGACCTGGGTTCAATCCCTAAGTATCCCCACACCCTGAAAAAAACCTCACTTTTGATTTCTGTTCTACATCTGAACCTCCCCATATCAATATCCTTACTTTAGTAATATCTGCAAAATCACTTTTAACATATAAAATGACCTTCACCAGTTTCAAGGATTAAAATCTGGATGTCTCTTGGGGCATTAATCAACTTAGCACCATATGTCAAGAAAGCCATCATGTGTTTGAAGCTAACCTGAAAGTTGAATAAGTGAAAAAAAAATTGAATCTTCTTTCAGGTGTGACAAGCATTCACCTGTTTTTGTTTGTTTGTTTGTTTATTGTTGTTTTGTTTTGTTTGTTTTGTTTTGTTTTTTCTTGATTTATTTATGTGTGTAGTATCTACCTGGGAATTTATGTGGCCAGTTGAAATTGTAATCTGGGACATTATTAGGCAAAATATCATTGATTAAAATGTTGTAGTGAAGATAGTAAATATAGATCTTGATTATTTTCCTGAACAACAATATATAGGTAAGTATTGTTCTTCACATTGTGAGACATCCACTTGCCTTCAGGTCATATACTCACTTCATTTTGCTTATTTCTTGTGCTGTGTTCTCTAATTTTACCCTATTTGAGGCTTGCTGGAGCCAAGCACTTACTGATAAGATCTCATTTGAAGAAAAGTTTCTAGTACTGAAAATTTTTGAGGAACTCATGTAGTGCAAGTCACCTAATGAAGAGACCTGTTGGGAATGGTGGCTCATTTGCTCATGCTTTCATTTAGTCTTCTAAAAAATCATCAATGAAACTATTCATCAGACAATTTTCTGAAGAACAGTAGATAAAGATTAATAAGTTATACTTACTGAAGTTACGCACAGTTTAATGCAGGACTGTTTTAGGGACTTTCAAATTTGGTCTTATGTCTTCTCTCTGAGTCAGATTATATTTTAACTTTTGAATTATAATGAGAAAATTTCAGGATTTCAATCTGTTTAACATGCTCTATATTTCTTATCCAGAATTATATATCAATATAGAATCAAACTTTCTTTCTTGGAGATTGAGAGTAGGCAATGAAAGGAGACATTCCCAGGGCCTTTTACCCTGTTCTCTATGGATTTGATTGGAAAACCTTTCTGGAGAAGAGAATGTATGTTTTGACACACATACCCAGGATGAAATCCATGTATAACTTTCTTTTCATCTAATTGTAATAAAAAAGTATACATGTTACCTTAAGTAAGATAGTAAATATCTTCCTAACAAGTGGTTTTCAATTAACTAATCAATACCAATTACTCTTTTTCTTTCAATGCAAACAAGTTGATATCTTCTGAAAAGATGCAAAGTAACTATGTTGCCTAACAAAGATGGTTTTTTGGGGGGTATATTTGGGGATTGAACACTAGCCCATTTTTTATTGTATACTTTGAGACAGGGTCTTGCTGAGTTATATAGGCTTCCTCTGTCCTCAAATGTGTGATCCTCCTGCCCCTGCCTTCTTAGTTACTGGGATTACAGGTGTGCACCACCATGCCCAGCTATTTGCCTTCCTTAAAAAAATAGTTCAGTCTCCCTAAGATCAAGAAAAAACCAAAGATACCCACTCTCAACTTCCATTCAGCACTATCTTGAGATTCTATGCAAGACAAATAGGCAAATATTAAAATAATTTAAAGGTATCTAGATTGAAAAGAAATAAGTACAACTATGTCTATTGCCAGATAAAATATGCTTGTAGGCAGGAAAACTTAAGGAAACTCTTCTCCTAAACTGTTAGAGCTAATAAAGGAATTCAGCAAGATTGCAGGGTACAAGATCAGTATTCACAAATCAACAAACAATTAGAAAATGAAATTCCAAAAGCAGTTTTATATATAATAGCATCAAAAAACAAAATACTAAGCTCAAGGCCATAGATTCCATCATGAGCACTACCTAAAAAAAAAGGAAAGAAGGAGGGAAGGAAAGAAGGAAGGCAATAAGGAAGGAAGGAAGGAAGGGAAGGAAGGAAGGAAAGAAAAACAAAGAAAGAAAGAAAGAAAGAAGAAAGAAAGAAAGAAGGAAGGAAGGAAGAAAGAAAGAAACAAGAAAAAAGTTTAGAACAAACTTAACAAAAGAAATTCAGAATATATACCTTGAACATTTTAAAATATTATTGAGGAAAATTATAAGCCTAAATAAATGGAAAGCTATATGATAGTAATGGATAAGAAGTATTAAAAATGGTTAAAATGCAAATAGTACTGGAGCTGATCTACAAATTCAGTTCAATCCCTATCAGAAGCTCAGCTTGCTTTTTTGAATAAATTTACAAAGTGTTCTGAAAATTATATGGAAATGCAATATACCAAGAATAGTTGAACAATCTTAAAAAATAATATGGTTGAAGGACACATAGTTCCTGATTTCCAAACTTATTAAAACCTGCAGTTGTCAAGATATTGAGAACTGGCAGAAGGAGAGGCACATAGATAAGTGGAACAGAATTGGCATTCCATAACCAAACCATTACATATATGCTCAATTGATTTTTAAAAAGGAATACAGGAAAATTCAGTGAGAAAAGAACAGTCTGTTCAATAAATGATGCTGGAAAATCTGAACACCCACATGCAGATGAATAAGCTTGACTCCTTCCTCACACATTATCCAAAAATTATGCAAAATGGATCCCTGGCCTAAAAGGCTCAAAGTTTAGAACTATTAAAAGAAAATATGATATCTTCTTGATTTGGGCTAGGCAGAGTCTTCTTATATATTATGCCCAAAACACTAGCAGCAAAAGGAAAACTAAATTGGACCTCATCAAAATTAAAAATGTGTGTTATAATTGACACCATCAAGATTGCAAGAGGCCAGCATTACCCTAATACCAAAGCCAGGAGAGGACACTCCAAGCATAGAAAATACAGGCCAACATCCCTGATGAATATAGATGCGATAATCCTCAACAAAATACTAGCAAACAAAATTCAATAGATCATTAAAATGATCATATGAATGATCACTTGGCCTTTATCCTTAGGATACAAGGCTGTTCAACACATACAAATTGATAAATATGATATATCAAATTAGCAGGAAGGACAAAAATCGTATGATATCTTAATAGAAGTAGAAAAAGCATTTGACAAAATTCAACATCCTTCACGACAATGAATTAGGTGTAGAAGGAATAAAGTCAGCACAATAAAGCCCATTGAACAAAACCCACAGCTAATATCATACGCAATGATGAAAAGATGGAAGCTTTTCCTCTAATTTTAGGTATAAGGCAATGTTACTTTCTCTTGCCATTTCTACTGAACATGACACTGGGAGTCCTAGCCAGAGTAACTTGTTGTAGTTAGGTGCCGTCCCAGGAAAGAAAAGGTAATAAAATTCATCCAAGTGAGAAAGGAAGAGCTAAAGTGGACCCCGTTTTCAGACAACACAATCTTATATAGAAAATCCTAGAATCAACCAGACAACTGTTAGAACTCATGAACAAATTCACTTAATTTATAGGGTACAAAAAATTAGTTGTAAATCCAATAAAGAAATTTTAAAAATAATGTTTATTTACAGTAGCATCCAAAAAGATAAAATACTTAGTAATAAATTAAAAGGTCTGTACATGGGAATCTGTTAAATATTAATGAAACGTGGAAGGTAACATATTAATGGAAGGATATCCTTCTGTTCATGGATTAAAAGAATCAATATTGTAAAAATCTCCATTCTACCCATAGTATTTACAGATTTGATGCAATTATTATCAAAACTCTAATAACATTTTTCATGATAAAATAATCATAAAATTTGTATGGAATCATAAAAGACTTTAAATAACTAAAATAATCATGAGCATTAAGAACAAAGATGAAGGTGTCTACCTCTTTTCAAATTGTATTACAAAGCTGTAGAAATCAAGACAGTATGGTCCTGGCATATAAACAAGTACATAAATCACTGGAACACAGTACAGAACCCAGAAATAAGCCCACACAGATACTCCACTGATATTTCACCAAGTTGCCAGGAATACACCATGGACAAAGAAGAGTCTCTTCAGTAAATGGTGTTAGATAAAGTGAATATCCACATGAAAAAAATAAAAATAAAAATAAAAAATCAAGTCCTTATCTTACATCATGCACAAAAATAAACTGAAGTAGATTAAAGATTTAAATTTAAGACTTGAAACTATAAAACTTCTAAAAGAAAACATAGGAGAAATTTTCCATAACATTGGTCTTAACAATGATTTTTTATGACATCAGCACAGGCCACAAAATCAAAGCTACATATATACATATACACATATGTTCACACACATATCAGAATTATTGGCACTAGGGATTTTGACTTAGGGTATTTTCTGGAGAATTTCTTATGACAAAAATAGACTTGTCAATAAAGGAAATGAATTAAATGTGCAATCTATCAAAAGAGAAGTAAGAATAAAGTATTCTGATAAGACAGTGATTAATTCTGGAATGGTTTCAGAAATAGCATCTTAGAGGAAAGGGATATTTAATCTGAGTCTTTTTGTTGTGTTTTGTTTTTGCAGTACTGGGGGATTGAGCCCAAGGCCTCATGCATGTTATGCAAGTGCTCTACCACTGAGCTACACCACTACTTTCTTTTTTTATTTTTTATTTTGAGACAAGGTCCCATTAAATTTTATGAGGTTCCTCTGGCCTTGAACTTGTGATTCTCCTTTGTCAGTTTCCCATGTCACCAGAATTACAGATGTGTGTGCCAAGGCACCTGGCTTACTCTGAGTCTTAAAGGAAGAAAGGGGACATTGTGGTTTGATAACATTGACTAGTGGTATGTGATATGTATGTGTGGTGTGTGTGTGTGTATATATGTATGTATGTATGTATGTATGTATGTATGTATGTATGTATGTATGTATGTTAGGTGCCGTTGAGTCAAGTTCAACTCATATAGAGACCCTATGTACTATAAAACAAAACATTCTCTGACACTGTGCCATGCCTGGTTATATTGTCAGTGCTTCTCTTCTATTGACAGGGTTATATCTCCTACTCCTACTAGGTAGGAATTGTGTTAAGTTTACATAGTTAAGTGTTCATGTATTAATGAGACTGTTACTATAGGCAGTTTTTTTCTCCAAATGAGTAATTTGATCTTTGTTTTTAAGGGACTAATTTCTAATTGCCTGCAGCCATACCACTGTAGTGTCCAATTCCATCAGATCTCAGAAGCTAAGCAGGGTTGGGCCTGGTTAGTAATTGGATGGGAGACAACCTGGGAACACCAGGTGCTGTGGACTTGGGAGAAAGACCCTTCAATCCACTCCCAAAAACAATCTTCTACTGAAAACTCTATAAATAACAGAGAAGCAGTGACAATAGTGTTTTACCTGTTATAGGTTATATTGCTATGAATTGGAAAGCCACTCAATGGCAACTAACAACAACATCTATCAATCTGCAGCTATACCACTCTCACATCTAATCTCATCAGATCTTAGAAGCTAAGCAGCGTTGGGCCTGGTTAGTACTTAGATGGAAGACCACCTGGGAATACCGGGTGCTGTAGGCTTGGGAGAAGGAACCTGCAATCCACTCCCCAACCAACCAACCATTGAAAACCCTAGGAATAGCAGAAAAGCACTGACAGTAGTGCCAGTCATGGCATATTGTTGAGTAGTGTTTGGTCTGTAGTACATAGGGTCGCTATGAGTTGAACCCTACTCAATGGCACCTAACAACAACAGTGTCTAACAGAACTATTCTGTTAACTAAAATCATTTTTGTGATAAAATTACCTTAAGTATGTATTAACAAAAAGCTATGCATACCCTCCTTATGGTTACAGGATATAAGGTGTATAAGCTGAAAGATACACAAAATTTTAAATGTTAAATTTTGAAATTGATTATCCTCTGAGAAACAGCTTCAGATGTGTACATAACTCAGCTCTAGGTTAGTTACTTTCACCATGTTCATGTTCACTCTGGTTACACATTTACACAATAATGCCTGCCTGCAATGTACCCACCAGAAAGGCCAGGTCCCTAAGTGCTGTCCCATTGATAAAATCGCCTGCTGGGGGTCTTAAGAGCCCTTGCCTGAACTGACCTTGACCTCTTCCACTGATTTTTCAAGTCACCAATTTCTTCCACATTGCTGCTTTAGAATACAGGAGAGACATTAACTGGGGCTGTGATAGGATTTTATCTTTATTTGAGAAAGGTAATTGTGACTCCATAATTGAGGTTGGATTGCCTAAGAGTAAAATCAAGCCTGATTCAGAAGAGGATGGGGAAGCAGGAACATCATTTCTGATGTCAAATGGATATTCGTTGAAAGCAGAGAATATCAGAAAGATGTCTAGCTGTGTTTTAATGACTATGCAAAGGCATTTGACTGTGTGGATCATAATAAATTATGGATAACATTTCAGAAAATGGGAATACCAGAGCACCTAACTGTACTCGTGATGAATCTGTACATGAACCAGGAGGCAGTTGTTCAAATAGAACAAGGAAACACTGCCTGGTTTAAAATTGAGAAAGGTGTGCTTCAGTGCTGGATACTTTCACCATATCTCTTCAATTTCTATGCTGAGCAAATAATCTGAGAGGCTGGATTTAAGACTCATTAACAACCTGTGTTATTCAGATGACACAACTCTGATTGCTGAAAGTGAAGAGGATTTAAAACATTTGCTGATGAAGATCAAAGAACAGAGCCTTCAGTATGGATTGCAACTAAACATCAGCAAAACAAATCCTTACAACTGTGTCAGTGTGCAACTTCACAATAAATGGAGAAAAACTTGAGGTTGTCCGTGGTTTTGCTTTATTTGGTTCTATAATCAACACCTGTGGAAGCAGCAGTCGAGAAATCAAAAGATGCATTGCTTTGGGAAAAGCTGTGGCAAAAGATTTTTTTTTCCTGCCTCTGGTCTTGAAATTTCAATCCTCCTGGCTCCGCCTCCTAAGCTGCTAGGATTACAGGCCTGCACCACTGTGCCTGGCTTTGCCAAAATATTTCTTTAGAGTATTAAAAAGTAAAGATCACATTGAAGATGAAGGTTCTCCTGACTCATGGAATGGTATTTTCAGTCACATCATATGGTTGTGAAAGCTGGACACTGAACAAGGGAGACAGGAGAAGAATTGATACTTTTGGATTATGGTACTGGAGATGACTATTGAATATACCATGGACTGCCAAAAGAACCAACAGATCTGTCCTAGAAATGCAAACAGAGTGGTCCCTGGAAGAAAGGATGGCTAGACTGCATCTGTATTTTGGTCATGTAGTCAGGAGGGACCAATCCCTGAAGAAAAACATCATGTTTGGGAGAGTGGCAGGTCAACAAAAAAAAGGAAAACCCTCCACCAGATGGATTGACAGAGTGTCTGCAACAATGGGCTTAAACATAAATAAGATCGTGTGCCTGGCACAGAATCAGGAGTGTTTCTACTGTACATAGGGTCTCTATGAATCAGACTCAACTGACTCAAGGGCACCTAACAACAACAAGATCAAAGGTAGGGAATCGAGGTGGCAGGGGGCAGAGGAGTCCCTGGGGAAGTGAAAAGGCAGAGGCCATGGAGCGAGGCAGAAAGTTATGTGGAAGCACAGAGGGGGACACTGACTGGAGGTGAAGAAACAGTGGAATCAGGAATAATTATGAAAACTGAGTTAATGATAGATGGTGGCATTAACAAGGAAAGAGATCATGCTTATGATGGGGAAGTGGAAAGCTCAGTTTTGGATGGTTTAAGGACTGAGTGCAAACACACAAACACCTGAAAATAGTTTTAAAGTCAGGAGAAATTTCTATGATTATACATTTGGGATATAGACTTTAGAATAGCTTATAGGTGGCCAGGTAGGTGATAAGAATGATGTTGACAAAAAGAAGAGATGAACTCAAGACAGAGCTCAAGAAATAGTTTTGAGGTGGTAGAAAAGTCTGCTCACACTTCCTCACTGGCTAGGAGCTACAGCTATGAAGCTCTGCTGAATGACTTTAACATTGGAAGAATCTTTTTTTTTTTCCTTTCTTAGTAAATGATGATGGGGTACAGAATAATACAGCATTGGCTTTTTCCATTATGCATCCTTTACATCACTTCTAGCAGCACATTCATTGGCCAACAAAGTTTATGGAGCCTTATGGCTAGTATGGAATAAAACTCTGATACTCACTTGGGTTATATTCCTCTATTTTTCCAATACACTCATGAGGTTGTGCTATTTACATTGAGCTTGGTCTCTCGCCCTTCCTCCCTCCCCATTGTCCCTCCTCCCCATTCCATCTTCTCTAGTCTTTGCTTTCCTCTGCTAGATCTCTTCTTCCTTCTTTCTGCTCCTTATTTTGTCCCTTCCACGCTAAGTTTAATTATGCATTTTTTATCTATCAATTTATGTATCAGATTTTTTTCCTCATTGGAAGGATCTTTGTTAATTCTGAATATAGTTTCACCTTGCATTGTTTCCAAATTAAATTCTTTTAACTAAAAATAAGTCTAAAACATTGTCTACATAAGAACATTAAAAAATGGAAATATATGCAATACCCTCTCTGCTTTTAATTTTTTAATATTTCTCTAGCTAGAAGTTCAGAGTTTCCTGTGCTCTGATTCAAGTTACAGTTTCTAGTCCCTATTCTCACTGAGCTTTATTTATCTCCAGTATGTTTCTATGTGGCAATATGCACTCAAATGACAGTAAAAGGAGCACACCGTGTCCCAATGTCCTTTTTAAGCACACGTTTTCCATATCATAAGATCCAGTCTCCATTGGACTTTCTCCCATGGTCTACCACATACCATCTGTCCTTCCCTGACTCCATTCCTTGACCTATGTTTTTTCCTCAGTGTGTTTTTATTAAGATGAGCCTTTACTCATCCTTTGAGTGCTATCTCAAGTCAATTTCTTCAGGAAGCCTTTTCCCCAGCTTCCCTAGCTTGTTTCTGTGCTTCTGTACTCTCACATCAATTTAGATGTACCTTCATGTATAATATGATTTACATTAGATTTCATTGCTCTTTGCAATGTCTTTGTCCCCTTCCAGATTTTTACTCTTGTTTCATTTACTCTCTAATGTAGTACATACTTACTGAATACCTACTATATGACAAAAAATTATGTTACACTTTGGTTGTATAGTGTTAGATAAAAAGCAAATAGGATCTCTGTGCAAGTCATGTTGAGAGAGAGATTAAGAATATATATGCACAGAATATGCAATTTCAAATTGCCAAAAATGCTGTGAGGAAAGGATCAGATTTATATGAGAGAACAACAGAAAGGGAGCAATATTTAAGTTGAGGAATTGGAGAACACTCCAGGGAAGAAAATGTGATGTAAAAAATGAATGATAAGTAGATGAGGTGAATTCTCTTCCTGCAAGACTAGATGCTTAAATAATGTTTTGTGAGTAAATAGGAATACAATGCTTGCAATACTGTACTGTGTTTCACATTTTCTTTCAGCCATTTCAGTATTATTTTTGTGCATGTTTTGTTTTATAAACCATCTGAGATACTTCTTGGTAAATGACATTTACATTAAATACACAAAATACAGCCTCAGGTTTAGTTCAGTTGGTAGAGTGTTGCTCCATACTCTCTGAGGACCTGGGTTCAACCCCCAGCACCACAAAAATGGGAAAAGGACGTGGCAATCCACTCCTGAAGCAATCCTGAAACAATCAGCTATTGAAAACTCTATGAGGGTCGGTATGAGTTGGATCTGACTCCATGGCACCTAACGACATAATATAAAATTGTTGTTGTTGTTGTTGTTGTTAGGTGCTGTTGAGTCAGTATCCGACTCATAGCGACCCTCATAGGGTTTTCAATGGCTGACTGTTTCCAGATTGCCTTGGGAGCAGATTGCCAGGTCCTTCTCCCATTTTTGCAGTGCTGGGAATTGAACTTGGGCCCTCAGAGACTGCAGCACAGCACTCTACCAACTGAGCTAAATCCCAGCTCTAATATAAAATACATAGTTTAATTCATATAGTGACTATTGGTACATTCTCTGTTTGTAGTCAAAAAAGATCCTGCAGTCTGTTTTGTTTAGGAACTGCTACAAAGTTTTATATCTCCCTATTCTGAGTATACATTTTAGCTGCCCTTTGGGTACCATAATGCACAACTGTGCTTTTACCTGTATTTGCTTTCATATTCTTAGTTGCAGTTCATTATTCTAGCTTGTTAAGAGCTCTAAATCTTGACTCTGACATTCAACATATTAGCTATAACTCTCCACTTTATATCATCCCAGAATTTGATAAGCATGCCATCTGTGTCTTTATCCAAGTTGTTAATCAAAATATTGGACAAAAATAGGAGCAAGTATTTCCCATCAACATTCAGTTGCAAAGAAATGTCTCCTAGGATGGTACTGATCTATTAACACGGATTGGGGAGCTACAAAAATCCATCTAACTCCTTCCATTTGTTTATGAGAGCAACAGGGAAATTTTTGTCAGATTCTTTTCTGCCTGTAAATCTTCTTCCTTTTCTACCAGTCTAGTAAACCCATCAAAAGAGACATTTGATGACTTTCTCTGAATTGACTTAAATGAACTCATGTGGACACCTGGTAACCACTTCTTTATTGCAGTATTCATGAGCTCTTTAATAATATACTCATGGATTTTGTCTGAATTGAACACTTTGCTAGGTTTGGGTTAAGCCTCTACATCTCACTATCCCTCTGGTTAGGCCCAGCTTATCTGGGCAAAGGTAATACCTCAATGGCTTCAAATCCAGACCAAGTTACACAGTATCCAAGAGACAGGGTTTTGCCAGCTCATAGTTCCTTTCAGGTCCTGATGTGGCTCAGTAGGCAGGCAGGACAATGTGAAGATGAAACTGTGCAACCTGTTTCCTATACTGATGAGATCTCTGTCATTGATGTGTTTACTTCCAATTCTCTCTGTTGGTGTACACATAATTGTGGCTACAATTTTGTTCCTCAATGTGTATTTTCTCCTTATGGTAACCAGCACTTTCTCACCTTTTCATTCAAGTTCTTGTTCTTAATTTGATCTTTTACCTTTTTGTCATCTTCCCTGTCAAATTTGGCTTAATGCCCTGTAATTCATGCCAACTGCAAAACATATTTTCTCTCCCTTTAAGATGTACTTAATTTTTTACCAAGAATCTTCTTAGATATCATTGGCCAAACAAGTTAATCTGTAATATTCCATACTATCTACACTGAAAGCACTTTACTTTCTATTGACTTCTTCCTTTTCTTTCTTAAAGCCTTCATCTGAGAAAAACAAAATGTTAATACCACCTCTATTTCCCTTATCCTCATAGCAAATACCATAAAATCCCAGTAGCTACATTCCAAATTTCTCATTAGTTAGATTCTTCCCCAGCTGTATCAGTCAATAGAAGAAGCAGATAATTAATTTAATAAGTTTTGACAGCTTTTTCTTCAGGAAGATGAGGGGAAAGATATTAGGTATTTTAGGATAGATGATGTATTAGACACTCTGCCAGGGGCCTTGCTTAAGTTATTTAATAGTATCTGTTTACCAGAAATAAAACCTCAGGCTCCACACAGCCCATTCTTCCTATGGTGTCACTTTGGAAGAAATGCAAATGTTTTAAATATTTTTAGATTCTTCAAGCAATACAAAGTAATATAATGATGGATCATCATGCACAGAAGACTTAAAAATACAGTTCTCCCTCTGTATCTGTGGGAGATTGGTTCTAGGACTCAGATACCATGGATGCTAAAGTCCCATACATAAAATGGTATAGTATTTGCATATAAACTTTACACATCATCCTACATGCTGTTAATCGCCACTAAATTACTTAACATAGCTTTGTTGTAGCTAGAAAATGTAAATACTGTATAAATAGTTGCTATAACATTTAGGGAATTGTGATGAGGAAAAAGTTCTCATCTTCTATACAGATGTAATTTTTTTCCAAATATTTTGGGCATGAGATTAGTTGAATCCCTAGATACAGAAACCATAGATATGGAGGGCCAATTGCACTATTTTTTCCATTGTGGCCCCTCCCAGTATCTACTACAGGGCTCTGAGGAGAAAAATCACAACAATTATCTTGAAGGCCATTACAATAGTTTTCTGTGTTCTTATGTTTTATGCCTGAATTTGAAAGAAAGTGCTTCATCACATCCCTGGGCAATGTTCTCTATACATTGCCTAACCAAACTGATGTATTCAAAGGCTATTTAAATTTCAAACCATGAGCACACACTTAAATGACCTCAGATATGGGCCCCATTTCTGGATACAGGGGGAGCTCAGGAAGCAGAGAACCTCATCTGTCTCCAGAGGAAATGTACCATGGCACCTGGTTCTGCCCTCTGCTCTGACTCCCCGCTGCAAGATACTGTTGTCTATGTAGCTATCTTTTCATCTCCTGATTCTCACTTGGCAGCCTCACTTTTTACTTCCTCTCCTGTTTCTACCACCTTTTCAGTGTCTCATTTTCAGAATTTCCTGAGAGAGGATCTAATTATTAGATGTTCTCATCTCCAGTCCGCGCACATCATTCTGTTAGTTTAATTCAGTTTTATAATTTTCCCATTGCTCTACACCCCCAATCTTATTAGTTTCCCTTATATTTAATTGATAATCTTCCAAGTAACACTGTAACTGTTTATATTAATGTATATGTTATCTTGATATGTATTTACATAAATGTATTTATATAAAAGTATTTAGCTTGGGATTTAATTTATATTTTTAATATTTATCTATTTTATTTTTTCTGATAGTTAACATTTATAAAGCATTTGTCATATCCTACACCTTTCTCAATGAAAAAAAGGAAAACCTTCAGCTAGATGGATTGACAGTGTCTGCAACAATGGGCTTAAACATAAATAAGATTGTGTGCCTGGCACAGAATTGGGGGGTGTTTTGTTCTGCTATACATAAGGTTGCACAGCACCTAACAACATAAACATATCTTTCTTATGGAAGAAGGACATGGCAATCCTCTCCTGAAGCAATCCCCAAATAAACAGCCATTGAAAATCCTGTGAAGGTCACTATGAGTCAGACAGGACTCAAAGGCACCTAACAACAACATACCTTTCTCCCCCCCACATGTGTGTCTGCTTGTCTTGCTGTGGCAGCTTGCATGTTACTGTGATGCTAAAAGCTATGCCACCACTACAGATACCAGCAGGGCCACCCATGGTGGACAGGTTTCAGCTGAGCTTCTGGATGAAGACAGACTAAAGAGAAGGACCTGGGAGCCCACTCCTGAAACAATTAACCATTGAAAACCCTAGGAATAGCAGAGAAGCACTGTCAAATATTGTGCTGGAAAATTAGTCCCTTAGGCAGGAAGGTATTCAAGAAACAACTAGGGAAGAGTTGACTCCTCAGAGTAGAATCCACCTTAATGACAGGAATGGACTAAAGCCCTTGGGATCTCCTTTAGCTGATATGGCGTGACTCAAAATGAGAATAAACACAATGGCTGCAACATTGGGCTCAACTTAAAAAGATCATGTGCATGGCACAGTGTTGGATAGTGTTTTGCTCTGCTGTACTTAGGGTCACTATCACTCAGACCCAATTTGACAGCACTTACCAAGAACAAATATAACTTTCTCTAAGTGTTCTCTCTAATAACTCAATTATTCTTGTATAAATAGTATCAGATAGGTATTATTATTATTCCCATGTTACATATTAGAAAACTAGGGAACAGAAGGGTCAAGGAAATTGGAAAGATTACACAGCTAGGAAAGTCAGAGCTTATTTTTTCATTCATACAGTTTGGTTCCAGACCACGTTTCTCAATCAATATATTAACTGCCTCTATTCATGGTGCTGTAGTGAGATTTAATTTATTCTTTGGGGTAACTGTATAGTATTCCATCTTTTGCACATCCTCAGCATTTTACATTTCTTTCCTACCAATGATAAACTTTCTTGCTTTATTTGATTCTTGGCCAACTAACACTGTTATGAACAGTCCTGTAATTTCTTTTAGTGGTGCAATATGGTCACTGGAAATCTATAGTAAAAAATGTATCAATATGGTTTGCAAAGAAACACTAAAAACAAAAATAATAACAGAAAAGGAGAAAAATACCAAAATGTTAATAGTTGGTAGCCTTTGAACAGGAAGAATATTTTCTTCCAATTCTCTTCTCTTTTTTCTTTTCATTTTCTAGATTTCTCATTTAGATTTGACTGTGACAAGTCATCAGAGCTTGAGTCTCATATATGAACTTAAAGTGAGAGCCATTATTTTATCTTTGTAGCCTATATATTATATCTGTGTTATTCAGTTTTCTATCACTGTGACAAAATACCTGACTTAGAGAAAGGATTTATTTTGATTTATGGTTTTAGAGGTTTCACTCCATAGTCGCTTGGCCCCATTACTGTGAGCTTGTGTTGAGGCAGAATATCATGATGCACAGTGGATGTCTTGGTGGTCAGGAAACAGACAGAGAGAGCAGGAGGGATAAGGAACAAGATATACTGCTCATCTGACCCCAAATCTCCTGTAACTAGGCTCCACCTCCTAATACCCATTCCACTATGAATGCATTAATGTACTAATCCACTGATGAATTTAGCTACCTCATGATCCAATCCCATCTTAGTACTACCTCGGGGACCAAGCTTTTAACACAAGAGCCTTTGGGAACATGGCCTGTCCAAACAATAACAGTGCTCTTGGATTTTGTGTGCATCTAGATATGGATCATTTTTACTTGATCACTTTCAATAGCAGTAAACAACAACTTATACCCTATAATATCATAATTTGTACTATCTCCATTTTCTGAATGATCAGACTTGAGGTCGACATGGTGCACCCCTATCATCCCAGCAGTTCGGAGACTGAGACAGTAAGGCAGGTGGATCATGATTTCAAGGTCAGCCTAGGTAGGCTACATCGCATTTCCAAACCAGCCTGGGCTACATGGGAAAACCCTGTCTCAAAAACAAAAGCAAACAAAATGAACAACATCTTATCTTCAGACTGCTGGAGTATACCAGAACGAATTACAAGACATTATGGGAGGCCCTGGGGCTGGGATTGAGCTCAGTGGGTAGAGCGCTGCGCTACAGTGTCTGAGGCCCCGAGTTCGATTCCCAGCACCGCAAAAATGGGAGAAGGGCCTGGCAATCCACTCCGAAGGCAATCCCGAAGCAATCAGCCATTGAAAACCCTATGAGGGTCGCTATGAGTCGGATACCGACTCAACGGCACCTAACAACAACAACAACATGGCAGAACTAGAAGAGAGTACAGATTCCTTGTTTTGTGCTACCAAGTTTTCCTAAGTTATTGCATCCCTGGAAAAACTAAAAAGTCCTCTTTTTCAGTCTCTTTCTTTAGAGGAATATTTTTGGATGCTCTTAATAATATTTCCTGGTTTAAAAGACCCTTTCTTTATGTGACTTTGGATTATTCAGTCTCCAGTACTTCTATTAGTGTCACTAGAAGATTGCTGGCTATTTAAATTTCTTTGAGGATATAATTAAACTTTAAATAAATAAATTGAAATGTCTCAACTGTTTATAGTCCTTCAGCAGGTATATCATTAAATATCATTAAGTAAAAGCATAGGATTATCTATCAAATACAAGGGAAGCCTGGGGAGTCAAGATGGCAGACAGATAACACACACCTTCTGTTCCGGAGCAATAAGAAGCCTCGATTAGGGGTTTAAAAATCAAATTGAATAAATAGAAACAGAGATAATTTAGTTTGAGAGATAGAGAATGAAACTAGGCGTGCACTGAAATCAAGGATTAAGCTTCAGAGGAGCTACACAGTGGCCAGCAGCAGGAGCACCGCCATTTCGCCATCACACAGACAGAGGATAGAATCCCAGAGACTTGGAGGGGATTTTGCGCACACGGACCCACGGGCCCGGACCCAACACGGAGTGCAACCTTGGCAGCACACTCTCACCACGCCTGCGGGACACAGACTGCAGATCCTAGGTGAGTCACCGTGAGGGGGCCCACAAACACCCTTCATAATGGCCGCGGAGCGAACGGGAAGCCGGTGCCAGCAATCCGCATCTAGAGCTAAGACGCGGCTCCCCTCCCTTCTGTTGCGGTGGGTCAGGTCTACGGTCGCGAACTCCACAGAAAGTTGGGCACAAATATGCCTGGATCCCAGACACATCAGAGGTGAGCCAAAATCACCCCACTGTGCTACGGAGAGGTCTGGGGCTTGTGGAGGCGGCTAAGTCGCGCGTGGCCGGGGAGTTCCTTTTCGGCGGAAACTGGCAGAGCAGCTCCCCTCTGGCGGAGAAGTTCCGAGCGCGACTGCAGCACACAAGGCTGTGGGGACGAAATCTCTGATTTGGGGAATTGGCGCCCGATCTACGTGGGACAGGGAGAACTTCAGGGAAGACCCCACAGGTTCCACTGCCTCTTGAACAGTACAGTAGTCGAGAGTGTTTCATGGAACAGTCCCTTTGGGCACTCGGGGCCCCAATTAAATCCAGATTGTTATGAAGAGCTTGGCTATATGGACCCAATGAGACTGATGGTTACTGTGGATTGTGTGGAAATACTGCCACCCTGAGCTCTATTGGGAACATTGCAGCCTGCATTATAGAATCCACCTGGTCGAACTGGATGTAATAGTTCAGACTCCATCCTCAAGATAATATGTTTTTACTGTTAACAGGGTCTTGAGCCTGCTTCCTTTGCGGAAACTGGACTGACACTCTGTGGCGCCAGCCCATACATTTTTTGCTTTTTGAGATAGGCTCTTGTTGGGCTGCACAGATTTTGGGCTTGAGACCCTCCTGCCCCCATCCCGCAGGTCACAGGGATTCCAGGCATCCTTCACTGCACCTGACTGCAAGAGTTGTTATATGTATGGGGGAGAGTCTATGCGTGAGGTCTGGAATTTTATATTTTATTCTATTTTTTCTCTTTTTGTATTTTACTTTTTTAAAATTTTTATCTTAATTTTATTAGTACTATAATATTTTTTCTTTTCTTCTTTTCTTTCCTTCTATGGGGGTTTGAATTCAGGGCTCTGTGCCTGCTGTCTGGTAGGTGCTGGACTGCCGTGCTGCACCCCAGGACCCCCCCCCCCTTTTTTTTTTTTTTTTTTTTTTTTTTTTTTTTTTTTTTTTT